>CAJUYG010000721.1:2267-38200 GCA_910591675.1 Galerucella calmariensis | reverse complement strand
GACAAAGTCCACGAGTGGGATTTCCTAAAAGCAATAAAGATGAGTGCTGATCCAGTTGAAATTATTTAAAGGAAATTATAATCACGACTGTAATTCGGCTTGATTATTTTTTAAACTGATAATCAAAATGCAAATATGTGAGTATCTTTTTCTACTCTCACACTAGTGAATTCCATATTACCTACTATTTGGTTACTAAGTAAATAGATCATTACGGATACTGACACGTAATGACTAGCACGTAATAATAGTTATTCATGTACCAAGGGTATAAATAGATGTTTATGCCCTGAGGGCGACGTCTTACGAAGCTGAGGGCCTCTGGCGCGAGGGTTTGTAAGTCGCCCGATGGTATACACATCTGTTTATGCCTGCGGTACATACTAACTTTTATGTCACACTAGTTCGTTATTGCAATCCAATCTCAATACAAATCAGTGTTTTGAAAAATCCGGTTCGAATTAATAGGTGAATGTTGACAAACGTAAATGTCATAATATCACAATAAATTATATATGTGTCAAAGTCAGATTTTGGTATTCCTGACGAAATTATTGAAGAAGGAAAGAAAGCAACTGTAAATCTGTTGCCAAAAAAGTCTAAAGAAGCTCACAACATAGTTATTAAATAAGTTGAACAAAAAATTATTTCTCTTTATGACTGCGCGGGCCATAAAGTGATCTTTATGCCCGCACGGGCGTAAAGTACGACATTAGATAGTTTATCAACGTTCAATAATTAATAAGACTCGCTGTCACTAGCTGCTAGTGTGAATGTACATTTGTTTTAAAGACAAATAATTAAAATGAGCTCATCAAATAGTGAAAACGAACTGAGTAATACACCACCCATTATTATACAATTAGCCGCGGACACTACTGACAACATATTGCCAGAAAAGTCAAGAGGAAGATATGAAAATGTATACCGGCAGTTTATAGACTGACGAACAACTAACAATCTAAGCTCATTTTCTGAAAACGTACTCTCAGCATAATTTGGAGAAATCACTAATGAATTCAAACCATCTCCATTATGGACAATATATTCGATGTTGAGGAGTACTATAACTTTGAAGAATAATGTCAATATTAAAAACTACATAAAATTGCGTTTTATTTTCATTAATGAAGTTGTCCGTGGAAAAAGTATAGTACCCAACTAAAGTTGTAAGCTTATTACATGCTTGAAGAATTATCTTTTATATTTATTAACTTTTCTATTCGCATGTAATGAGCAACTTACAACTCTTGTTATGTATTATCTATTACCTACTACCAACATGTAAAATCAAACATTACGATACTGATATGAGTTTCGTAATATTTTACCGCACTAGTGCGGTGGAGTAAAGTTAATTGGAATGAACGTGTCAAAGTTGACAGTTTGCAGAATGCACCAGTCTTCGAATCGCTTATATTTTTTTTCGTATCTATTGCGGGATTTAGTGGGTACTAGGGTTTGTATTGCGTTATTTGCAGCAAGTTCTATATCAAAAATGAACTCGTTAAAATTGACAAAACGCAAAATAAATCAACAATGAGCGCAACGGTTGCGTGTTACATGATTCTAATATCATTGATGTCAGGAATATTGACTAATTTTGAGTGAATAATTAACATTATTGGTAGTAGGTGAAATAATGTACTATATTCGTATCGTAAATTCATATTAAGAGAAAATAGAACGCTGGTAGGAACAGCTAGAGCTCCTATGCACTCCCATGAAGAAAGTCCTCAAGGATTGTAGGCCGAGATGATAAATACAGCTAAATATATTCTCAATCTCAGTGGTTCTTCCAAAATAAAAGGGAAATCATCAATACAATTAAGGACTGAAAAGAAACCAAGCCTTAAGCATCTTAGAATTATCGAAACTACATGCTATGCTCATATCCCTGAACAACAAAGGAAGAAAATGGATAAAAAGGCCATGAAAGGTTTTTTAATTGGCTATGATGGAGTAGATGAGAATCGCATATAGTGTAGAGATAATAATGAATCAATCAGGTCACGTGATGTAACTTTCCATGAGAAAATTCTACCAATTAAAATTAATTTGAAATTAGGAGTTGATCGACAGAAAAATGAAATATAATATAAATCTGAAAAATAGAGCTGTTGCGGATAATGATATTCAAACAGAAGAAATCTTGGAGAAGACAGAGTATATAAGTCAAGACGAAGATAATGATGATGGTGAAATAGAAAATTCAGAACCGCAAATCGATGAACCAAGAAATACACGAAATAGAGCATCAATAAGACCCACACAACGTTTTGGAGACTTTGTAATGACTTCTTTAGCAAGTATAACTGAACCGTCAGAACCATCTTCATACAGAGAAGCTATAGACAGCTCTGAGAAGGAAGAATGGCAGAAAGCAATGCAGATAAAGATAGAATCTTCACAAGAAAACCAAACGTGGACTTTGGAAGAACTCCCGGAGTGAATTAAACCACTTCCATGTTAATGGGTTTATAAAGTATAAAGCTCGACAAGTCATGAAGGGTTCTGCTCAAAAAGAAAGCGTAGATTATGATCAAACATGTAGTCCAGTTGCGAGATCTGGCACTATAAGACTATTACATAGTGTTGCAGCGAATGAAAAAATGAAACTCACTCAGTTTGATATATCAACTGCTTTTCTTTATGGAGAGCTAGATGAAACAATATACATGCGTCAATCTGAAGGATTCAATGATAACTCTTGAAAGGTTTTCAGATTACACAAGAGTCTTCATTAGTTAAAACAGGCGCCTAGGTGCTGGAATCAACGTTTCGTTAAATTTCTATAGGATTATGGATTTATAAAGAGCGAAGCTAATCCTTGTCTTTTCATGAAGATACATGGAAAAATTAAACTTTCACTTGCTCTTCATGTAGATCATGGCCAGTTTGCTCCTATGGTTCAATAAAAATACACCGGGAGGCCTATGCTAAGAAAATTTTAGAAAAGTTTGGCATGTAAAATTGCAGACCAGTTTCAACACCTATTATTGAGGACTATTCTCAATCAGGGAAAGATCAGGATGAATCTCTAAATTTTTCTCATAGAGAAGCTGTTGGTTCATTAATGTACCTCATGGTATCTACGAGAGCAGACATATCTCATGCACTAGTTGTTTCTAGATCGGAGCATCCCAGTAAATAAGATGTTAACGGATGAAACGTATATTCATATTCACATATATAAATACCTTCAAGAAACATTGGATTAAGTAATCACTTATAAATCACACCAAAAAATCATAAGAATATACAGTGATGCTAATCATGGTGGTGATACTCTCACTGGTAGATCAACATCAGAAATTGTTTGTATTTATGATGCAGGTGCGGTATTATGGTTAAGCCAAAAACAAACTTCAGTTGCAATTTCCAAAACAGAATCAGAAATAGTTACTGCAAGGGAGGCTGCTCGCGAAATAGCTTGGATCAAACGTCTCTTGACAGAAATAACTAATTTATCAGCTAGGGCAGCTATTAAACTACCAATGAGTAGGTTGAGGAAGATAGCAGAACTCCTTACAAGGCACTGCTGTGTGAGGAAGCACCTCTACAACCTAGGAGTGGAGGAAAGTTCTCTATGTAGGGGTTGCGGCATGACTGACGAAACGTCAGTCCATGTTCTCCTAGAGTGTCCACACTGGGCTGTACTATGCAGGCGAATTTTCAGAGTACCTGTTAGGGCCCCGGGAAGCACAAGCAGGCATCCACTGAATAAGGTTGTGGCCTTTATTGAAGGGCTCGGCTTCATGGATGTCTAGGTAGCAGAAATGGCACAATGGGCCCGCCAGTAGCCTCAGTGCCGGGACCTTGGCTTAGGTTTGTCTAGGTCAAGGCTTGCCCACATATTTAGTAGTAGTAGTAGTAGTAACTTATCAGCTGTACCAGAACTTCATATTGACAATGAACCAGCATTGAGGTAAGCTCATAATCCCGAATTCCATAGACGTACCAAACATATTCGAACAAGGCACTTTTTTGTACGGGAATAATTGGTATCAGGAGGAGAAATTATCGTTAAGAAAGTACATACTGAGCATTAGCTGCTGATATGATGGCCAAAGCTATTCCAAGACTTAGATTAGTACAGCTTTTCACAGGTATAGGATAAAACCAACTTAGTGAAAAGAAAAACCACTCAATGAGGGAAAGTGTTGGAATAATATAATTTTCCAGGTTCCAACTTTCAGCAGTTTACTAGTTGTTATGTACCTACTTGTTGATTTTATACAAAAAGATACTAGTCATACATAATTTTCAATAGTTGTCAATTATTATGATTTATCTTCGAACATAAAAGTCTTCTAATAGACTATCCCTGTGTTATTAGGATTGCTTCAACACATTTAGACGACGAAGGTTGCGTTTTTATCCAGTTTGCGCGAAAAGGAGAGCCTGTTGCTGATACAATAAAACCGCAGCCGCCATTGAAATCGGAACAGTCAGTAATTTCTGTTCCTGGTCCTCCAGATATTGAAAAAAAAACTGTTACTGACTCGATAGAGCGCCAGCCGTCATTAAAATTAAAACAGTCAGTTCTATTTTATCTGAGCTAGTTATGGTCTGCAGTTAGGGAGGCGAATCGGGGATTTTTCGAGAATACTCGAGCGTGGCAGTTGAAGATATGAGAGATACCTGAGACCTAATAGAACAACTTTGGAAAGTATTAGCTGTATATGTAGTGACGCGCACCTAGGATAGACGATCAGATTAGTGAAAAAAAATCGATAGTCTGATATACTCGAGCGCGTCAGATTGAGATATTGGGGGTTGATCTTAGTTTTTTAAGACTAAATTCAACTAATCTGACAATAAGTCCTTGACGCCGCCGAGTTATAGGGTCGCGAAAAAAAACGTTAATCCGGAATTCTCAAGCGCAATTTTTTTTTTTTGAAGAATATAAACTAGAACTTAATAAATATACAAAATCAGCCGGTTTCCGCATGACCGGAAGTGTGGAGGAGCCATTTCGTCTTCCGAAAAATGCGTTGCAGCATATAAAAAAAGTTCATTTCATTTTACACAAAAAAGGTCTGTTCACATTTTTGTCCAAAGTTAAAACTTTTGGACTTAAAACATCATGAAAACTCAAACTCCCATTTTTTGAGTATATCTCGAAAACAGAGGGTGTTAAAAAAATTTATATGGAACAACGATGATCAAATTATGTAACTTTTATTATATTTCCTCAATTTTAATTTTCCTGAAGCTTCTCGAAAATTTTCGTAGACTCGGAAAAAGTTACTCGTATCTGTATACAAAAGTATTATTAATATGTACAGTTTCATTTGAAGACCACAGGCAAAGAAGGCGCTATGTCAAAACACGGAATTTCGAGAAAACCCGTTCTAAAGCATTGGAACCTTCATATTTTTGTTCGTTAGGGTGAGTAATATTCCAAATGATACACAAATATAGCTTCCATGTTTATTATTAATGTTTATTCAGTTAATTAAATCGAAGATAAAAAAATTCTACAAAAAGGAGAAAAAGACACCTTATTACAGAAAAAAAGTTGAAAACGCGCTTTGTCATATGATTTTTTTGAAAACATTATGACTCTTGAGCCAACTTTTTCATAAACAAAAAATCTCATTTGTCTAAAATTATTAATAGTAGCAATAATTTATTTTTGCGGTTGACAGTGTCAGTTTCTTCAATATAGAATGCTGTCAAAGTATTGCTGAGCTTCGGGTCCGCAAAATTTTTTGAGATCTTGTAAATCTTTCCACTTTGCATGACTCAATGGTTATGGATCTAAAATTTTAAATTCCCCATAGCAAACTGTTTAAAAATTTGTCATACACTAAACTCACCATCAAATAACAAATCGGGAAGATTAAATTCTCCAGCTTAAAGCAGTTTATTAGGTCGAAATTTTCTGTCTGTTATGGAGCTTGATTCCCACATCCCATTGTATAGGTGTTTCTGAAGTAGATTAATTGGGGATGTTCTCTCAGAATCTTCAGTTCTCTTATTGGTCTTGAAAATGGACATTTTCTTCTATATCTGGGCTTCAAGAAGGACGTCCAGTTTCTAAAAAGATCTTGTTTGGCTTCAACAACTTCAAATGGTATAGGCTTTGCCCTAGCAGATTTGAAGTGATCATTCCAGTCCGTGGGTAATTCTGCACGTATTTTTTGGTTAATAAGACCAAAATCTTTGTCACATTTCATGTAACTATGGCCTTTCCACATCAAGCACCACGTGCTGAAATAAACAAACTAAGCTATAATTTACTACGAAATTCAAATGAATAACTGAAACGCAAAGGTTAGTTTGACTAAGCGCCTTCTTACCCAGCACAGCACTGACATGGCGCCTTTTTAGGCTGTTCGTCAATATTAAAAATTGAAATTACTCCCACGACTGGGCGCATTTATAGCCTGAACGATAGGATAGGGTAAAACTTTCGAAATGTTTCTAATAGATGGCACTGATAACTCAATTTCCTTAAAAATTGACATAGCGCCTACTTTGCCTGTGGTCTTCATTTATTCATATCATTTAATAGCCAGTTGATCCTCAAATTATCTTTTGGACGTACCGTAAGCAAAATGAAGTGAAGAATTGAAGCAAAGAAGAGGAATGTGCCATAAACATGGAATACAGACCTTTTTCGGTCAGATTAAGAGAACCCACCAACATTTTTGTCAGATTGAGAAAATATGCTTTGAGGATACCGAGATAAACCTCCCCTATGAAAATCTTTTGAAATACTCGAGTATTTCAAAAGATTTTTTTCTCGCATTTTCAAAATTTTGTCGTAACTTATCGTCACGCCGAGATCGTCAGTTTTTTCAAAGGGAGCTTCCTTGGGGCCTACTTAACACCCCTTCCAAAAATCTGACGTGCTCGAGTGAATTTTTTTTTCGGATTTTTGACTACTTTATATGCCTACCCCCACCACACTAATTGGCAGATTAGTTGTTATCAGAGGCACTTGGGGCATACGTGGTATGAATATCTGACGCGCTCGAGAATGTCCAAGTAACTGTTTTGAAAAACCGTACACGCCATACCCACCGCTAAAATGGTTTTCACCAAACCAGCTTTTCTTTTCGAAATTACTTTATCTTTCGATTTTAATAGGTCTTGACGGCGCTAGAGAATATCGCCATTTATCGACCTCGCCTCCCTAATTACTGTTTTCATGAGGTGTCACACTGTAGAATGCATTTTTTCGATAGAATCATGGTATGTTTTTATGATGTGCTTCGTGCTTCATTTCATATATGGAACCAGACATGGAGTACGAGCAAAATGCTTGGCCTAACTTAGTTTGAGCTAGGGAACAGGGATCCACTGGCTGTTATCAGGTCTGGTTTTCTCCAGCAGCCGAACAGGAAAAAAAATGAATGAATGGAACTCAGTTGTACCCGCTACCCTTATAATGGTATTGGTAATACATCTAATTATGTCAAAATTGGTAACTATATATCAGAACAGGTACAAATATAGAGTTATTTTCTCCAATTTTCCCTAACTCTAGAACCTCAACGTGTACACGTGCGGTTTACATCATTTACCAAAGACCCCTTACTTATCAAATATTGAATCATTCATTTCACCACTTCAACGGCTTTAGGAAACCGTTGATGGAAAAGAGTGTTTATTTCATTCCATCATTTGAAACCCGAGAAAAGATATAAATGCAATGAATTTTATTATGGTCCGAATGTTGAACAGGAGCCTCCAATGCCATTCAAGTAGATACTCAGTACGATCCCTTGAGGTAACAGAAGCCACTGCGAATTTCCCAACTAATAAGTTCAAATTCGTGGCAGTCAATTTGGACTTCAGCCCCGTAAATAAACACTCTAGGAATGAGGAACTTATTCGATAGAGATAAGACTATCGACTATTAGATAAAGATAAGAGAACAATTAACGTGCTGAGCTCGGCCTAAATTATATAAATAACCTAGCTGCTCATTAATCCAATGTCTTGAAAGTACAACGTGGCAACACAAAATTTACATGAGACCACTACTTTGCCAACCGAACATTCCAAACACCAACAAGGAAAATCAAAATCGGTTCAGTTTATAATAAATCCTAGATAAAAGTTTTGATCGGACATGTATGTTTTTATTCATAAAGAGTGCTTCCAAATGACACTTACAACGTTTGCATTTGGACTCCTTCCCTAAAATTGGACAAAATGATATGAGGATTGAGGGGTCCAGCACATTGACTTTTCGAAGTACAGGGTGTTTAAGTTTTGAAAATTTTAATGTTTTAATTCGATAACTCAGAAATAGATCGATGAATTGATTTATCATTCAGCAGGTTGTTTTCTAATGTAAAAGGGCATATTTTGATGGAAAAATGCTTTTTTTAATTTTGGATCCAGTGGTGTACATTTGGAAGAATATGTTACCATCTCCTTACCATTTTTCACGCCACTGACATTTGAATCAATTTTCATTCAATTTTGTATTACTCAATGGTTTTCACGTGGAAAACGAATAACCTTTACATATCAAAAACTTGGTAGTTTTCAAGATATTTAATGATTCCAAGAACACTTTTCAATAAGTAATTTTCAAGAAAAAAAATTTTCTTGTATCTTTTTAATAACTACCAAGTACTTATGGTTGGAATATGTAACAGGAACTAATTAATGAAACTGCAATGCATCTAAAGCATTCGAAGAAGATTGTTGAAAACATTGGTCCAAACTTGTGATTTCATTAATAGAAGAATTAAGCAGCCAACAAATTACAAGAGATGTTCAAAATTTTGTCCATTCACATTCAGACATAATTTGCAACGTTTTATTATCGAAAATTGTATACCTTGGGAAGACTGGCGATTGCAGGAAATAAATGCTGTAGCTGCATGGATTCTTTTTATTTTTCTCAAATAAAATCACAAGTTTAGACAAATGTTTTCAACAATCTTCTTCGAATGTGTTGGATGTGTTGCTGTTTCATAAATTAGTTCCCACTGCATTTTTCAACCATCAGTAGTCGGTAGTTATTGAAAAAAATACACGAATTTTTTGTTTAATTACCCAAGTACGAGCCTAATTATCAAAAAGTGATCTTGCAGACTTCATGAAATCATTAAATATCTTGAAAACTACAAATTTTTTGGTATGTAGAGGTTTTTCCTTTTTCACGTGAAAACCATTGAGGAATATAAAATTGAACAAAAATTGCTTCAAATGTGAGTGGCGTGAAAATGGTTGGGGGAACATATTCTTCCAAATCTACACCACTGGATCAAAACTGGAAAAATGTTTTTCCATCCAAATATGCTCTTTCCTATTCAAAAACAACCTGCCAAATGTCAAGTCAATTGACTGATCCATTTTGAAGTTATTACCCAAGTTAGAACACTTAATTTTTTAAAACTTGAACACCCTGTATTTCGAGAAATAAATGTGCTGAACCCCTTGATCATTTTGTCGAAATCTACTAGAGGTATCTACATGCAAACGTTGTAAGTGTCATTTGAAAATACCCTGTATATTATCATTTACACGGTGGATATTATAAAAATCTTGTGATAGTTGAAGAAGGTGGAAGTTGCACCCATGTTGCACCGCCGTATCATTGGATTCTATTTTTTGGTTACGGTAAATAGAGAACAATTAGTTCACTTGAAAAAAAATATAATAAAACGGTAAATTAAAAGTCTACGTGAAAGATAAAAAAAGTAACTACTGACAAAAACGGCATTTCGGTAACTATCCCATTGTCATTTTTCAGGTATTGATGTGACTTTTGATTATCTTTTCGAAAACCAACCTCTTTCTTATACCAATTCAATCTTCAGTACGTCCTTTCAATATATGATTATCTAATACTTCACCCAAGGAAGTCCAGAGATGAAAAAACTTTTTGTCGTGTTCACTGATCGTTATTTCGATAACATTATTTTCAACGACCGAGATAGATATTCGAACTATTTCTCGAATCAATGATTTCCGATTCATTTATTTTGATAGATCGGAGCAAACTGGGAACTATCCGAAACTGGTCAAGAAATTCCAGCTGACTATTTCGATATATACAGTGTGTCGCATTTGAGATGAAGACACCCCCATATTTTCCCTGTTTGAAAGATTACAGATTTGAATTTTTGCAGAGTCATACATGTTGATGGGCAACATCTTTTAAGTTAATCAACTGAAATCTGAACTTTAATATCAGCCTACTACGATTTCACAAACGGGGTCACTTTTCGATATTTTGCTTCGCGTAAGAAATATCGAAAAAATATATTCGACAAAGTTGTTCAGAATATCATTTCAACCCCACATACCGAAATTCATCACAAAATTCGCATTTTTAATTTTTCAATTTTTTTGCCCACCCACATTTATTATTACAAGATATTGTTCAATTTGATCAATATTCCTTTGAAAGTGCTGTTCACTTCACTAAAATATTTGAATACATGACACCGTGTCAAGATTTTAATTTCCACGGCACAATAATTATCAAAAAAAATTATAATTTTGTATACTTGGACCAAAAAATGAAAAAATTAAAAATGCGGATTTTTTGATAAAATTTGGTTTGTGGAGTTAACATAATATTCTGAACAACTTTTTTTAATAATTTTTTTCGATATCTCTAACGCGAAGCAAAATATCGAGAAGTGGTCCTGTTTGTGAAATCGTAGTAGGTTGAGTTCAAAGTTCAGATTTCAGTTGACTATTTCAAGAAATGTGGCCTATCAATCTGTATGACTCTACAAAAATCCGAATCTGTAATTCTTCAACGAAAATATGGGAGTGTCTTCATCTTAAATGCGACACACTTTACATATTCAACATGAGAGAGAGAGTATCACCTATAGAACATAATGTGCTAATGGTTACTTATCAATTTCTGATTATTCTGTACGCATGCGCGGTTTATGATTGGCTTCGAAACGGTTGGGAATTTTTCACGCTACGAACGCAAATATGATATTTCCGCTTACTGATGTCGACTTTTTAAACTTTTAGTTCTTCATTTATGCTGTGACGTACGTACCCTAAAAGTGCAGGGTTGACATAGGACCACAATAATGTCGTCTTAATTCTTTAAATTATGTTGAAGTATAGGTTACGCTTATGTTATATTGAATGCATGACTTGGGAATTGTTTACATTTATTTTTGATTGATATTTTCTCTAGTACTATTAGATTATTTGATAAATTTTACGTTTGATATTATTAGTTTCCGTTAACGTATTAACTGTTCAGTTTTTGATTGTGTTTAATGGCTGGGTCGGTACAGGTAAATAAACACACATAACTAACATCAAAATTATCCTCATCAAGAGTAACTAGTTACAGTCCGATCATATGTTCTTCAAGCCGCATTAAATCATAATTTTCGTTCAACCTTCACTGCAGGCACAGTTACAAACTTTTCACGAGGCGTTGTAACTGTTGTGCTCGTGCTTGATACAAAACAGGATTTATATAGTTTTGACATCATTCTTACTCGAAAAATTGTGGAGAAAAACTAGCTGAATTGAACTTAGAAATGAACAAAAACAGAAACAAACACAACTCTCATATATATTATGGACTTGTGACAGTTGTTCAAACTTCAAATGCGAATGGCCTATTTGTTACTGGCTATTGGTTCATAAAACATATAATCAATAAGTGCCTAATTTCATCTTCATGTTTGTGACGTGAGTATTTGTGGGAAAAGTTGGGAACATTGAAAAATTTTTGATTTCCAATTTCCTCCTGGAATGTTCGGTTCAAGAAATTAAATTTTTAAAGAATCACCCCATTGCATTTTCCACATACCCATTTATCTTCTAACTATGCACAAATTTGATATAAATTTAATGATGTGACATTAGGTTTCTACTTTCGACATGTCCTGCTGCCTTGATTCGTCATTGGCCACGACAAGATCAAGCACTACAATACGCATGTCACGTAACTCAATATCAGTTTAAAAAGTCTTAAAACGTTCCTTTCGAAACATTCAAAGATGTATATTATGAAACTGGTAAATTCAAAATTCTCTCTCAACGGATGACATAAACAGTGATAGTGAAATGTGTGTACCCAAGAAATGTTGCACAGAAACATTTGATATTATAGTCTTCGTCATCGCTTTTTGTTGCAATACATTGTGTAATGCCGTAAGACAAATTCTATTCTGGGCTCAACTTTCGTTTAGCTTGAATCAGTTATGGGAGAACTATTGCCATGGCAACGATTATTGTGATTAGTAGTAAACAAGAACCCAAATCATATGGTGAGGAAATGCGTGGTTGCAAAGTTGACCCCACTTTCGTTTAGCTGAAATTAGTTATGGAAAAACTGTTGTCATGACAAAGATTGTTGTGATTAGTAGTAAACAAAAACCCAAATCATATGGTGAGGAAATGCGTGGTTGCAAAGTTGGCCCCATTTTCGTTTAGCTGAAATCAGTTATGGAAAAACTGTTGTCATGACAAAGATTGTTGTGATTAGTAGTAAACAAAAACCCAAATCATATGGTGAGGAAATGCGCGGTTGCCAAGTTGACCAGTATCGTTTAGCTGAAATCAGCTATTGTAAAAGCGAGAATATGGAATAAAAAATCATTTTAAATTCATGTCTATCTATATACAGACATAATTATTCCCTTCCCCTTCTGGAAAAAGTGTATTCCACATGAAAGCGCGCCGGGTCAACGTTTCGCAATTCGCGCTTCTACAATAACTGATTTCATCTAAAAACTACTGGTCAACTTGGCAACCGCGCATATCCTCACCATATGATTTGAGTTTTTGTTTACTACTATTCACAACAATCGTTGCCATGACTACAGTTTTTCCATAACTTATTTCAGCTAAACGAAAGTTGGGTCAACTTGGCAGCCACGCATTTCCCCATTATATGATTTAGGTTTTTGTGTACCCGTTACCATGGTAATGACTGCCATGGCAACAGTTTTCCCATAGCTGATTTCAGCTAAACGGAAGTGGTTAAACCGGCAACCGCGCATTTCCTCACCATATGATTTAGGTTTTTGTGTACCCGTTACCATGGTAATGGCTGCTATGGCAACAGTTTTTCCATAGCTGATTTCAGCTAAACGAAAGTTGACCCTGTTGATGCTTAAAATGATATTTTCGATTAGCTTTTACGGCTTAAAAAGTATTTCCAACCCCTACAATCAGTGGGAAATCAGCACAATCAGTCTTACTTGGGGAAACCAATGTGCCCAAGTGGATAAAGTATTTACAAAAAAGTTCAATTTGCTGTATATTGGTCATTTGTCTGGGAACGATTTTGGATAAGACTAAAATCAAAGTCCAATTATTGTATTTGAGTGGCTTGTACAGTATTCACGATGACAAGGGAAACATAGAGCAATTTTCAGTAGGCAGGACAAAATTTGAGATATTTTATGAACTGGGAGTCTCATATTAAGGGATACATACCTTTTGAATGATTTGTAGGTGAAGTGAATTTTAAAGTCACGTTTAAAATTCTACCAGTCATGTTCACGGTCGACGAAAAATTTGAAAATCCATACGCTTTTCTATTAAAAAAATTAGTTCAGAACTTTCAACTCAGATGATTGAATCTTTCAGCTAATGGCCATTAGCTCTCATCAAATTTCAATTCGAAGGTTTTCGTACATTTCGGAATATTTTGCTCTTAAGTAAATACTTTCAGTAAATGGATTTTTTGTTGAGACTTGAACGCTAGTCTAATTGATTGCTGAAACATCTCGCAACTGCTTCTCATTTAACATCTAAGTGCAATTTCAGTAGGTTTACTAACTTGATTTTTTAAATTTCATTAGCTACGGAAAGGTTTGCTCATTTTATTTTCCATTTGCGAGCATCCCATACTTGTTTTTTTTTTCAATCACAAGTTGTTTCATGGAAGTATTGTTCGCAAATTGAGAGAATGATATAAACTTGAGAAAGTTAATTATTGAATTTCAAACAGGAAATAAACCCATGAAACATTCACTGATAATGATTTTTTGCTTACCATAATATGAACCATATAATTATGATCAATTGAAAATACGTATCCATTTCCAATGCAAATGAGATAAGAGATCTTCATACAGGGTGCGGCACCGAAAACGAAGCAGATATCTTGAGGACAATTTTTTTCTGGAGAAAATGCAAAAAGTGGTCGACTTTCATTTCTAAGGGGACATCTATCGATTATATCCTCAATTTATCCTAAATCCCTCCCCTTTTCTCCTCCCTATTACTATTAAAGTTGAAATAAAACCCTTCTTGGTGTGCGTCATCGCTTGTGACGTATATCCGGGTTTTCGGCATGTCGTTTATTTCATTTGCTATTTTGACGTAGCTCACCTTAAATTTGATAAACAAAATCATCAGGATCGTATTCAGCCAAATTAGAAGAGGCTATGAAATTCATAATTACCAGCTCTTCTTCTAACTGAAAATACTTGAGGACTTTCAAAATGCTTATGCTTTTCCGTGTATTTAGGCATATTTTTGTATTATTTAAATTAATATAACAATAATATTAATATTCACTTCTTATAAATAATAATTGACCGTAGAAAAAGACGTAAGACACATTGCCGCTACGAGAGTGATGCCTTCATAGTATTTTGCATTCCCGATTGATAGGTTGTGCTTGCGCGTAATCTAAAAATCAACCAATCAAATTTTCGTAGGTCAAAGATTAGGGTAAACGTTTGAAATACATTTAAAAGGTTCATTATCGTGATATTTTGGTAAGGATTAATCACAGACCTGTCCTTTTTTCCATTTCTTCCTACGTTATGTGTTAGAAGGACAATAACAATCGATGACGCACACCAAGAAGGGTATTATTCCAACCATACCAATAAAATTGAAATAGGGAAAGTACTAAGCGTGACACATAATTGAAAAGGTAATTTAATAAGGAATTGGACAAATTTGTGGCATATGACAGTTGAAATAAGCGTATTCTCATGTAGAAACCAAATTCAACAATCCAATGCATAATTATCTTGGAATGAAATTACTCACTACGCCTATGTTTTCATAAAATCAAAATAAAGGTTTTTGTTTCCATAAGGTCTGTTCTTTAGTTCAGCGTAATTGATACTCCAAGTCTATCAGCGAGTTTATTTTATTCAGGAGAGAGTAGAAATTTAGAAGGGATTTGACTGTGTGGCAGTTTATTGCGTGACTTTTGATTTTGGCACTATCTTGCGAGACAAGTTTCCATATTCCAAATAATGATACTTTATTTGCAAGCAAAACAACTATTCAATAGATAATTCATTAATAAGAAGAAATATAAAATTGGACAAAGATTTGATTTTGAAATCACAGTTTCTGGCTCTACCAAAATGAAAAAAAAAAGGTAGAACGTGTCGCGGGACACACGGTAGGAACTTTAGTTCCTTTTAAGCAAAAGTTATGTAATACATCTGACGTTATAGATAAACAATTTGCGTATTCTTTGGTGGTTTAGTAGTGAGCACACCAGACTCTCACGCGGTAGACCCGGGTTCGATACCCCGCGAGGAATTTTTTTTATTGTTAATTTTATTTTCAAATAATCATTCTGCTTGATATTAATAACGACAGCAGGTAGACGTTTGAAATATTTAGCAGAATATTCATTATTATAGATAATGGTACGGTACCCTCCATGAGGGAGTCCGACCGGCAACATCTACTTATAACAGCATCGTATATTTAAAAAAGAAAACCGTAGCATTATACAAATTGGACATTCAAGAACTGTACGTTTACCACAAAATTATTGGAAACATAAAATTGAATTGTTAAATTTTCAATTTGAAGTTATATTACAGTTTATAGGAATTTTTATTTTTAGATTTTTTCCTAAGTGGGTCGTAGAAAAAATATGCTGTGCTCCATCTTCGTCCTCGTGCGATATGACCATCATATCCACACTAGTTGCACAAACTACAATTTCTTTCAAAATATGCCCTTTTACATTTGAAAACTACCTACCAAATGTCAAATCAATTTATCCATCCATTTTAAAGTTATCGAATTGAAACATTCAAGTTTTCAAAATTTCAACACCCTGTATTTCGAAAAGTAAATGTGCTAGACCCCTTAATGGCGCAAAAAAAATTATGGAAATAATAGTAAAAATTTATGCGAACAAATTCAAGTAGATCACTAGCACTGCGAAAACCAGTTTACCAGAGTTTCAATATAGCATCGGTGGTTCAGTGGTTAGAATGCTCGCATTGCACGCAGGCGGCCCGGGTTCGAATCCCGGCAGGAGCTTATTTATTATTATGAATCGCTGCTTCGTAAACGAGAGAGAGACTAAGGAGGCACAAGCACGCAAGCAAGGCACATAACGAAGCGACGTAACATAACGTAGCGTAACGTAACGCGTAGCGGTCAGATCTTTTGCGTCGCGACCCCTGGTCGCTCAAACATAACCTGGCGTAAAGAACTAAAGTTCCAAAAAATTGAAACCCAATTATAGTACCTAATCACTTTTTGAGGGTGATATCTCGGAAAGGGGTGGGCTGAGGAAATTTTGTTCTAGGAGAGACTCATCTTAATTCATTACGAGCATCCACCTTCTGAATTTTGTCGCATGAATTTAGAAACTCTTGTATATTTGGATGATTCCAAAAAATGAGAAATATTTTTTTTATCCGTGAAACATTTAACCTATTTAAAGCACGCCTCAGCGTGTTTAAATCGAACCTTAAATAACGCGTGTTTTTTAAAGTTACCATGACAACATCAACAACTCGAGACAATGAATGAAATTTTTTTAATTATTGATCTGACAGGACCAGGTACTTTGTACCTTTATTCGAACAATTTTAGACAATTTCAGTTTTATAAATGGAAATGGAAAGTACAGTTGGTATTGTCTGAGATGTTAATATTTCGATTTTTCAAATCGTAGGAAATGGTATTTGAATTAATACTATTAACATTCTTAGAACTCAATGAGGTTGAACGTCCATCAAAATGCGAATTAGTCTATGCTTTTCTCATTTCCATGACAACGCAAGGTATACTGAACATCACGAATTCAATCATTTTACATCATTATCTCCATTTCTTGTTGTTGTAATAGTAATAGATACCAGTATTCATAACTTCAAAGTGCACCAATAAAAAAATAGCGTGTAAATTATTCGTGGATAACTGGGCCAAGGCCGCAGGCCGATGGCCATTATCTTTGAGCAACACGCTTGAAGTATTCTCTATGACAAAATTTTGAGTTTTTATCAAGACCCAAGGAGTATTCGATAAGATAATTTTTTACATTGTAGATATAAAAAAACTGAATGTCAATCTGACGTTTAATAATTTTCAATATAAACTTTGTTAGTTTTGATCAAATATTATTCATTTTTATTCAAAACTACAGTTGTGAAAAGTACAATTGGTAAATTAATTGAATCGTTAGATGCAATACCAAATCTTCGCGACATTTTCAACGCAGTTGTCAGTTTGACGTTTAATTAATTTTCAAAAAAATAAATGCCAAACTGAAAACACCACATGTAGGGTATTATCGCTGTAATACAGCGGTGATTGGATGAAATTTGACACATGACTTAAAATTGAGTAATTTGATTGGTTACTATATTCAGTAGAAAATTATCAAAGGTAATATTTCGAGTGCTCCAAGTTTTATCGATAATTTTTTCTTCTCCACGAGAACTTTTTCACTTGGCAAGATTATGAAAACAAACCGATTGATAAAATCTAAATTCGGTTTGTTTGAATTTTTTCACCTCAAATAAACAAGTTTGAGTGATGGAAATGAAAAAAATATGTTATAATATTTGAAAAGCGAGCTGTATTTGGGAACATTCTTTTTTTCAACAATTGAAAAGGATTTTGCTTTATTTTTTAAATGTTCAATATACTCTTAGGTGATGGCACTGAATCTGTTTGCGTTCATTTTTCAATAAACTTTGAAGCACTTTTAGTTGTCAATAATCACAAATTGGAAGTAAAATTTTGACGTTTCAATAAAAACAAGGTATTATCGATGAGGAAGCAGAAATATCAAAGGTAATACCACGAGTGCTTCAAATTTTATCGATAATTTTTTCTTTTCCACGAAAACTTGTTTATTTGGCAAAAATATGAAAGCAAACCGATTGATAAAATCACGAGTCCGTTAGGACGAGGAATTTTATTAATCGGTTTGTTTGAATGTTTTTGCCTCAAATAAACAAGTTCAAGTGATGAAAATGAAAAATTATGTGATAAAATTTGAAGAGCGAGTTGTATTTGGGAAGATTATTTTTTTCATCAATTGTGGAGTGGAATTTTGTATTGAATGTTCAATATTCTCTTGTGTGATGGCACTGAATCGGTTTGTGTTCATTTTTCAATAAACTTTGAAGCACTTTTAGTTGTCAATAATGACTAATTCGAAGTGAAATTTTGACGTTTCAATGTAAACAAGGTATTATCGATGAGGAAGCAGAATTATCAGTATAATTCCGAATGATTGGCTAAAATAATGTATTGCTATTGGTTAAAACCACCAAAATATCAGATTTTGACATGTGAAAAAAATAATCAAAGGTAATACCACGAGTGCTTCAAATTTTATCGATAATTTTTCCTTTTCCACGAAAACCTGTTTATTTGGCAAAAATATGAAAACAAACCGATTGATAAAATCACGAGTCCGTTAGGACGGGGGATTTCATCTAAATTCGGTTTGTTCGAATGTTTTTGCTTCAAATAAACAAGTTTAAGTGATGAAAATAAAAAATTATGCGAGAAAATTTGAAGAGCGAGTTGTATTTGGAAATATTATTTTTTTAATCAATTTTGGAGTGGAATTTTGTATTAAATCTTCAATATTCTCTTGGGTGATGGCACAGAATCGGCTTGTGTTCATTTTTCAATAAACTTCGAAGCACTTTTAGTTGTCAATAATGATAAATTCAAAGTAAAATTTTGACGTTTCAATGTAAACAAGGTATTATCGACCAGGAAGCAGAATTATCAGTAGAATCCCGAGTGATTGGCTAGAATAATGTATTGCTATTGGTTAAAACTACCAAAATGTCAGATTTTGACAAGTGGAAAAAATAATCAAAGGTAATACCACGAGTGCTCCAAATTTTATCGATAATTTTTTCTTTTCCACGAAAACTATTTGGCAAAAATATGAAAACAAACCGATTGATAAAATCGAGTCCGTCAGAACGAGGAATTCTATCTAAATTCGGTTTGTTTGAATGTTTTTGCCTCAAATAAACAAGTTCGAGTGATGAAAATGAAAAATTATGTGATAAAATTTGAAGAGCGAGTTGTATTTGGGAAGATTATTTTTTTCAACAATTTAAAATTCTTTATTACCTGAATGCTCAATATTCTCTTGGGTGATGGCACTCAATCGGTTTATGTTCATTTTTCAATAAACTTCGAAGCACTTTTAGTTGTCAATAATGACAAATTCTAAGTAAAATTTTGTCGTTCCGATGTAAACAAGGTATTATCGATGAGGAAGCAGAATTATCAGTATAATACCGAGTGATTGGCTAGAATAATGTATTGCTATTGGTTAAAACCACCAAAATGTCAGATTTTGACAACTGAAAAAAAATAATCAGTAGTAATACTATAAGTACTTCAAAATAATCAGGTTATACATCGATAACTTATTGCGTAATTACAAAGAGTGTCAGTTTGACAGTTTATTCTGTTAAACTGACACGATGGTAAATCGATCTCAGCAACTTGCAAACTCCTTCAAACCGCAGTAAACCTCCTACAAGATAGATCTACTCACCTTGGATTCACCTAATGTCCCGTCAATATTGGTAGAAGGCATGGAAGATAATAGTGAAGTGGGGGAAATAAGTGAATATACTGAACACTCCAAAATTTAAATCCATCTCGTACACTCTGAAGATAAGGAGGAGGAGCTTAAGAGGCTTGGCAGCTTACAGCACAGCGAGTATCAACTGTGATAACTCAAATGACTTTGGAAGATCACGTGTACGAGATCAAACAGGACCAGTACAACTGGATCAACGACAAAATACATGAAATTGACCCAAATCTTCCCCAAGGATTGCCGTGAAATTTGATGGCATCAGAGCTACAGCAAAATGTGAAAACAGGGATAAGGAACGAGAATAAATTATTAGATAACAAACGAATAAATTTGACAAGTCTGTTGGGAAGGGAAGTGTCTCTAGTGCGTATAAAGCACGTGGTTAAAGTATATCATGATGGTGATTTTTTCATTCTCTCCGTTTCCAGGGAAAACACAATGATTAGCTCACCAACCCGAGAAATTTACATAGGTACATACAATATAAATTAATAGCTATTTGTATTACTAGGGAGCAGCATGCCACTTTTCCTGTCACAAGATGTATTTTACTGCACGACTCGCAGGGACTTCTCTTCCTACTCACTTATTAACTTCCATTAAGAAATAACGAATTAATCAGTAAATGCGACATAATATTGACTTTTCAAGCATGCGATCAACCTAGGATAAAGTTTAATATCAACATTATTTATTTTGTTGTTTTCAGCGAATTGCTTATATTGTTTTAAATGTGGCGGCTATTTGAGGAAAGGAGACATTCAAATTAAAATCACAAAGTGGCAGGAAAAAGTTAAATAATTGTCCGGCATTGGAGCTACAGCGATATAAATGTTATTTTCAGTGGCCAGTTCTAGTGACCGTGCAATTAGCAGCTTATCTAAATGAACTATATCCAGGTGAATTAATTTAATTCTGTTCATGTGAGAGATAACAGAACTCACAACATACGGAAACTAAAAATGTATTACGGTAATTTGATGAAGTGAAGATGAAAACAATACGATAATATCATACACCAAGGTGATGGAGACTGTTATTATTGACCAAGCACCACCGTGGTGTATATACAATTTCACTACTAGCTGTGAAGTTGACAATTATTGCGTCTTCTATCCAACACAGAAGTTGAATTTCTCTAAAAGTGGTTATAATAATGTTTGCTATTGTTAACCTAGGTCAATAATGGACAAATTCAAACATTTCGCGAATCCAGGGATAGTAGTAGTTTAACAAAATCTTGAGCAGCATAATTTTGTATACCAAGGAGATTATCTTTAACATATTTGCTGCTTGAAATTACCTAACAAGATGAATATATTTGAATAAAAATGTCATGAGTTTAAAATTTGCGCTCAACACTACTGATGACATGAGGATTACGTTCATAATCTGTGGATAGGTGAGGAGCGGAAATAGACAGTGTATAGTTTGGCATCGGCATCGGTAAGAGGCGAGGAAAAACATGGCGCATATCTGTCAAACGTACAAATGGCGTACGGTACCTATTTTACCATGTAAAACTGAAAATACAAAGGTAACTGACAATACCAACGCCACTGGATAAATCAATATCAGTCAATTGACGAAGTGAGAGGAAGGAACGCACGCACGCGCTTACCAATAAGAAGTCAGCTGTAATTAATAATTATGTAATTCGGAGGGTGTGGTCATTATGGTTTTCGTAAAACGCTGCCAGAGCTTGAAGAATCCCGTAACAAATTTGGAAAAGTGCTTATCTTTTAATATTCAAAAATTGAAAAAATAATATTCATAGAAAAAATCCAAGGAAACAAGCACATTAAAGAATTAACGTTTAGTCATATTGTTGATATTGTTAATAATAAAAAGTCCTTTTTCTAATTATTAATACCACATAGTTAGCACTCCAGCTTTTTCATAGTAAACGTGGCAATGTCGAATGTTTTCGACTGGATTCCTTTTACGGTTTCAGATAAACTTGACAAAGTATACTTATCAATCAAACGACGAGGTAAACCCTTCTCGTGTGGAGTGTGAGATAAAAGTTAACCCTACTAGTGCGGAAAGTGATACTTTCCCGCATCCTTTTGCAATGAAATCACTTCACGCACGTGCTGGGTACACTATTTTTTCTACAAGCATGCGTAAAAAAACCCAAAACTGAACATAAAAAATTTTTATCATTAGATACATATCAACAGATTGATTATTATTATTTAACATTCATTGAATGAGGCTTATACCAGGGCTATTGGAAAAGTATTGAGATATATGCTTCTTTTTATTGGAAATTATTGCAAGATTCGGATAAATACATTAATTTCTCAGGAATCTGGTAAGCTACAATCATACAAATAAATATTTTGAATATTCTAATGTCAGTATACTCCCCAAAACAAATTTACTTTTCCGCACGCTACTAGAAAAAATATATAAATAGTCTTACGAACTCTAAAAACGCTAAAACTTTAACCTTTCAATATAAACAAGGTATTATCGATTAGGAAGCAGTTTCATCAGAATAATACCGAATGATAGGCTAGAATAATGTATTGCTATTGGATAAAAACACCAAAATGTCAAATTTTGTCAAGTGGAAAAAATAATCACTGATAAATTGACACACATGATATACCTACCATCGTCTCCATGTACCTACATATACACAATATACATATGGGCTAGGTTAGGTTTGTGGTGATACACACATCATACATATAGTATGACGATGACTCCTGACGATGCCAAAAAAAGTACTCAACGCACCTTGAGAAGTTTCCACTCTAAAAATTCTAGAGACCATTCTGGCAGTCTACAATCGAATCTATAAAATTTTTGAATATTTCATTTCCTTTATTGAAATATATCAAATATTCCACTATGGTTCATCAGAGTCAGCCATTTTCCTTCCTATAAAGACAGTAGGATTCATATTCCAAGACATATAACTCTTGTAATATTAACGGCAACAGCAGCCAGAGAAGGGTTAATATTGAACTGAATATATTTTAATGCGTAATGATCACATGATAGAGATTGGGGTTTCTAGATTACATTATTAGCTCATTGATCTAATCCACAATTAATTCAGACAATGATGATATTACTTGACATTTGAATTCAGAGCATCGAAGCACGCAGACGACCCTTTCAAGAAGAACAACGGAATAATTAGTGTATTATTATCATATACCCATTGAATTTTTTGCACTTTTGATTTTCAAGTCGCCGAAATCATTCGAAGTTTATTGAGCAATGAGATAGGGAGACAAAGGTTATGTTCTCGAATTTAATTTCAAATTAACTTATTCTGACACGTGCTAAAACAAGGTTGAGATCTGTGTTTGAAACTTATTCACTTTTTAATATATTCATCTACTGTTTTTTCTAGCCCATTTTTATTGTTTGTTGTCGGATGTTGTTACTTAATTCTAATTATTTTCGGAAAGTGTACAGTCAAAAGTAAAAAGTGCCTTGAATAATAATAATGTGTTAAGTTTGTTAACTAAGAGCTGACATTTTTACGCACACGAGCGTAGTCACTTCTTTGCAAGTTGAAGCTTATAATTAGTTAGCCCATATAATAATGGGAAATCCTTATCTCGACTGTGTATGAATAAATTATTTAGTTGTATTTGTACTTCAGATAGTGTTTTAGTATTTTGTTGGTATGGTGGATTAAAAGTCCTTTTGTACTTTTCGATTTATTTTAAGAACTCTTACTATACCATAAACATCGAGTTGATGTTTCAGCACAAAGTCTGATTATATTCTACCTATATTATTGGAAGACCATCTATAAGTAGTTTATTATGGTTTTGAATAAAGTCACGTGTCTATGTTTATTAAATAATCTAAATATATTTTTATTCAATTGTTAAGTCAGCTAACTGTTGAAATTGGTACAATGATCTACAGGGTGTCTACATGCCCACCCTTTGAAAGACAAAATTACAGGGTGATCAAACCTGGAATTTCGTCTCTGAACCTACTAACGCTGAAATCTTGATTTGAACACTATTAGGGCCGGTTTTACAAGAGAGATTTATACTAGTTATAGTTATGCTGGGAATAAAGTTATACCAGAATTTATACCTAGTTTAAAACCAGTTGGTTTTTTTCTAGGTATAAATTCTGGTATAACTTTATTCCCAGAATCTCTCTTGTAAAACCGGCCCTTAGTGTAGGTAAGTGATTATTTGCTGACACAATGTGTCATATTGCGTAATAAGATACTATCTTGAATTTGACTCGAAAAAATGGTAAACAAATGATTAGGCAATGTAACTACTCATTACTTTTAGATATCTTTGCATTTAAGAAAGATTAGAAATATATTGTATTTGAGTAAATCCTATAAATAGATAAAAATATTATTACTACAGAGAAGAATATAAACAATATAAATAAAAATATATAACATATGTTGATTTTTGGATACCCAATAACCTATAACATAAATGAGAATTGTATATCAGCACTGATAATAAAAGTATTGAAATCGAAATGTGAAAAAAAAAGATTAAGAAATTATCCATTATATGTTACCTTTCCTAAAAATTAATTGAAAATGTTTAAAATCAATATACTTATACCATACATATAAATGCTTATACATATAAAAAGATTCTAAAAACGAAATGAACAAGAAAAAATCTACTACTACTTTGCTAATTAAATAATTGCAATCTGTTTTCCACAAACTATCAATGTCTTATCCATCTTGTTCATTTATTTAATTTAATTCAAAATCACATTAGAAAAAATTTTTCATTTTTTCAACTGTTTTCCATCATTCCTGCACAAAAATATTAATTCAAATTATTACATCTTTTTTTGCCTTTATTTTGCTGGTCAGACCTAATTGTACTCCACCTGTATTTTCAAAAATACCTTTTTTTCCATATTTTTGCATCTCTGTGCATTTTTATCCATAACTTTATTAACATTGTTCAAACTGCCGATCTATGTAGTCGATAAAGCTCTTGTCCCTCAGGTCAAGGTTGTCATTATCAGTTAACAACATTTTTCCGTTATCACCATTTCACCTTTTGTTCCACGATCATTCGTAATAATGCAGAATTCCTAAATTCTAGAACTCACGTTCCCTCATTTCATATTAAAAAAAAATTCAAGACTGATATTCCGCTATAAAGACTTTATTCTCATTCATAAGTATTATTGGAACATATTAAAAAAAAAGAAAATTGAAAAACAGGAATAAGTCGAACATGTTGTTCAAAAGAAAATTGAATATTATTGATCGAAAATCAAGATTATTAAATAATAAAATA
The DNA here is from genome assembly GCA_910591675.1 of Galerucella calmariensis. Classification (NCBI taxonomy): domain Eukaryota; kingdom Metazoa; phylum Arthropoda; class Insecta; order Coleoptera; family Chrysomelidae; genus Galerucella; species Galerucella calmariensis. Next base: position 13,141 of record CAJUYG010000721.1, on the reverse strand, counting down.
TCTGGCTCATATGCCAAAAAAAAACCATTTACTCAAAGTAATATATAATATATATGAACAAAAAAAACGTGAGTATTAAAAGTAAAAGATTAGAAATAGAAAGAGGAAATTATTCGTTAATTGGGTTGAAGTTATTGGAAAAAAATGGTTCTGCTGATAAAAATAAAAAAGCTTACTAACCATGATAATTACAATTTAGGACATTGTATCAATAATGAAAAATAAAAAACTGAAATAAATGTATATTCATAAAATGATTCCATAACAATAATATAAATTCAATAAATAATAATTGCTTAAATTCCATTATAACTTAATATTCCATCAATAGTACCTAGGTATCCATAAAACTAATTCCATGAACTAATCCATATTCCATTATTAGTAATTTTGTAGATGTATAACTAAATCTACCATATTATCAGCTACCATATTTCCATTATCCATATGAATTTCTCATTATAATTATATAAAACTGAATCAATTCACCATGCTTTTCCATTCTCCTTCCATGCCACCTTCCATTAAATAAAATGGAAGTTACTTAACTTTTTCTCATTGCCCAGAAGGGCCCATCCGTTTAATCGGTTCCAGTCCGCAGGATGGGCATATAGTGGATTAAAATGACAGGGACGCCATATGGTGGATTAAAAGTCCTTTTGTACTTTTCGATTTATTTTTAAATACTCAACTATGCAAATACTGCCTTGGTACATGAACAACTATTGCCATAAACATCGAGTTGATGTTTCAGCACAAAGTCTAATTATATTCTACCTATATTATCATAGTTTTGAATAAAGTCACGTACCGATAATTTACTCGTGTTTATGTTCATTAAATATTCTAAATATATTTTTATTTCATTGTTAAGTCAGCTAACTGTACAATGATTGTACAATGATCTACAGGGTGTCTACACCATGTTCCTTCGTTGAATATAATTACATTAGCTTGTCCCCATATAAAGTAAGTACAAACGGTGGTAGTTATGTGTTATATGTTTTTGGTGTTTTTTCCGATCAAGCCCAGGTTAAGTTAATCCTACGTTTTCCATTTTCTAGCTTTACAAAAGATAGATTCCTATGATCAAAGATATGCCTTATTGTTTAAAAAAACCAATTGAATACTCGCTTGAGAGAAGGAAAATTATCAGGTTATTATCTTCGGGTGATTTGAAAAAGTACCTTTGTTTTCCAATATGCAAAGATTTGTTTGTTCAGCGGATATTTCCATAATTAAAGCTTGAGAGAACTACGGAGCAAACTACAGTGTGGAATCGGCGTTAAAAACCGTTAATACCGGGGCCCAACCTCAAGTGCTGCGTGTGCTGAACGTGTCGGGGAATCGTAGAATTAAAACGCTACGTGATAATCCTGAACAATGGTCGATTTTCTTATATTGGAGCTTAGCATAAGATAGGTACTAATAGGTTTCCAGAATAATAATGAAGTCAATCTGTGGTTTCAAATATCATGAAACTATCAAGCAATTCAAAGAATGATATTTTGAATTCAAACAAAGATGAAGCCGAAGCACTTATGATAGTTCTGAACGGGCTGGATGAATTTTTGATTGAATATCATCTAAATAGCTTTTGACTGTTGATATAAAGCCTTTTAGTTTATCCGGAACTTCAACCTGTTCCTGTTGTGGCAACTGAAACCCAACTGATAATAAATCAATACAAAAAAGTATTTGTATCTGAAATTGTAACGTTCTATATATATATATATATATATCATATAACAGAAAAACAACTTCACAAATCATATTTTGGTGTATTCAAAGGTTATGGTACGTTCCGCCCATGGTTCCGCCACTGCCATTTCACTTCGAGATTTTTCGACCCCGTACGGTTCCGATTCCCAAAAACTAAACACAATAATCAAGAGCACAAAATTTTGAAAATGAAATTCAATTGCATATTTATACAATAAAAAAATCTATTATTCTGACTTATGAAAACTTCCTAATAACTGTTCCTTCGTATCCATTATTTCATAGCTTTCAACAATATTCTTCATTTTTGTTATATTGTATGTATAATGAATATTTCCCTAGACAATGTGGTCATGCCTCCATCTTTTCCTCTTCTCTTTATGACTTTTCTCAGTGGAATAATTCTGGGGATGATTCTCTGAGAACGTATTTATACATAAAACCTTCTCATTGATGTTTCGATAAAAATCAGACAATAAACACCCATTGGAGGGTTTACTGGAAACAACACAATGTTTTAAACTATCTACAATGTACAGCAGTCATCATTTACCGAAATTTGTCGCACCTCACCTATTTCCTCTTTGATGGAAACGTTGGAATATCTGCTAATCCCACTTTCTCTATAATTTAGGTAGGGGTCAAAACAGGTCTCAAAATATTAGTCAATGTTTATCATCGCAATACCCAAGTGTGTATGTAATTTTAAGTACAGGTACATGAAATGAAATAATGTACTATGTATTTCACTTGGAGCGAAATTATCGTGGACAAAAGTCCCCATTCCATGGTTGGTTTTTGGTTGGAATATTTATACAGTGTGCGGCATCGAAAACGAAGCACATATTATCTCGAAGACAAATTTTTTCTAGGGAAATGCAGGAAGAGGTCTTTTCTCATTCTAAGAGGGATATCTTTCGATCACATCCTTCCCTTCCCCTTTGTCGCTATTACCCAAAAAATTGACAAAGGGGAAAGTACTAAGTGTAAAAAATCCTTGAAAAGGTAATTTTATAAGGAATTTGACTGTGTTTAGGTTTATTACGTGACTTTTGATTTTGGCGACACCTTCCGCCAAAATTTTTCTTATTTCAAATATGGATACCCAATTTGGATGAAGAACTCAACTATTTAATAGACAATACATAATTGAAAGTGAGAAAATATAGAAAAGTGAACGTAGGAATTAAATTGGAGAGTTTAGAGCCACTCCCATAATTGAAAATTGAATTACTTCAATGTAAATGCTCGAAGTGTTGTCCATTAACTTCCATACACAAATATAAATTATCCTCAATTTTTTGTCTGACGCTTTGGAGCATTCCTGGAGTTATTTGACGACATTCGGTAATAATACGTTCAAGTAACTCTTCCAAGGAACCTGGCTGGGTGGCGTGTATTTTACTATTCAGATATCCCTATAAAAAGTAATCTAAGGGATACAGTTCAGGAGATCGTGCGGGCCATTCAATAAATCCTTTTTGTCCAATCCAATGTTAGAGAATGTTTCCGTTCAAGTACTGACGAGCCGCTGAAGCAGAATGTGGAGGGGTCCTGTTGTAATGTGTGTATCCTACTATGGATACTTGGTGCATTAGAAGTGTGGAAGGGCCTCTGACTAGGTGGTGTTGCCGGTCACTTGGTGTGTCATCTCACAGGAATAAGACAACTACTGGAATCGCTGGGACATGTTCTCTTTATTACCTTACTTTACTATGATACATTAACTCACTTATCACTAGTACTAATTAGGATCTTAATTAACAAGGATTACGATGAATAGACTACATTTAGAATAATTTAGAATCAATCAGAATGAATAAGAATGAATTGAATGAATTAGAATGAATTGAATTGAATCGAATGAATGTTAAAGTACTTTCGTTTAATATATTTATACGACGAGTCAAGTTCACCGTTTCGTAAACATAAACAATTTCTGTTTACATTTACTTCGGACTCTGAACTTGACATCCTACGTGAGACCTTTCTGTTTTTATATATGTAAACGATTCATGCTATATCGACGTTAGCTTCAAGGGAATTTATGTCTTTTGATCATAATAATACCATAATGATAATTTAAATAATTAATAAATAATATTTCGGCCAAAAGGCATCACACTGTCCTGTCGAAATATTAGGTGATCTTGAAGGTATGGGTTACAGTTTTCTATTATGTCTGTTAACATTAGATCAACGGTGTTTTCGTATAATTCCAAATACAGTTGAATACCTGGTGGAAAACTGGACCAACAATCCGACCGCCAAATATCCAAGCCCAAACGTTTAGATTTCCTAGGTGTTGAGTATGCGTTTCATGGAATACTCTTGGATTGGAATCTGATCAGTATCGACAGTTATGTCGATTGGCATTCCCGTTAACAGAGAAACTGCATTCATCCGAAAAACAAATGTTGTTTAGAAAATGTGGATCTTGCTTGCTCATGATTCCACAAAATGGCCAGCGGCGATCTAAATCGTCTTCGTTAATTTCCTGAACTAAACGAATTTCATAGGGATGGAATTTTTTGACACTTAAAACTCGCCTGACGGTTTTTTTTTTCATTTTGGGAGCCGTTCAGATGCCGGGAGCACTGCAGCATATTGGCTTATTGTACTCTGCTCCCTTATTTAGTCCACCCATCCAGTTATCCCCGTACCTTCGAGTAGACGGTATAGGTCCATTGGATGTGTGCCATATACTTCAGGTGGCACATTGGCCTCTCCGAAGATTGCCCGTCTCCTCGAGTGCAGTGCCTCACAGTCAGACAAGATATGGGTCACGGTCTCGATCTCCGTGCCACATAGTCTGCAGCTGAGGTCCCCGTTATATAACCCTATTTTATGCAGGTGATCTTTTAACGGGGTATGACCCGTTAGATAACCTGTAATAATTCTTAGCTTATTCCTGCTGATATTCAGTAGTTCTTTGGCCCGTTTTGCACATGTGTCACCTATGAAGGTTTTGCTATGTACCTGTTTCGGAGTGTTCCTCCAATGAAGTCTATGTTGGCTTTGTACCCATTTTTGTATTTGCGCTCGGACTACCTTTTTTGTGGTCCCAAGAGCTGGTTCTGGTCCAACATATGCTGTTGCTGAACCTCTTTTTGCGAGTTCATCAGCTTGTTCATTTCCAGAAATACCATTATGTACCGGCACCCACACCAATCTTACTTTAATGTGGTCTGCTAGTTCATTTAGTTCTTTCTGACATTCTTCTACTAGTCTGGATGTTACCTTGCGGCTATTTAAAGCCGCAAGGACTGCCTGGCTATCAGTTAGTATGTTTATCCTATGAGTGTCAGTCCTATATTTGTTAATTCTGACACATTCTAGGATGGCATAGATCTCTGCCTGAAATACAGAGGTATGTTTGCCTAGTGAGAAAGAGCCTTTTGTGTTTCTCTTTTCACTGTACACTCCTGCTCCTGTTCCTTCCCCTGTCTGTGATCCGGCTGTGTACCAGGTCTCTCCTCGGGGAAATTTCAGTCTGCTTGGGTCTTGCCAGTCCTTTCTGTGAGGTATTTCTACCTCATATTTAGGGCTTGGGAGAAGTTTAGTGGCCATATAGTCTGTTTTCATATCTAAAATGGCTTCACTTATGATGTCTTTAACAGATGTGTGTCCTGATCTAACTATTTTGTTGCTAAGATTATCTTGCTGCCCAAATAGTCCCATCCTTGCTTCCCCCATTATCACGAGGTGTAGTGGAGGAAGGTCGAATAAGGCTTCTAGTGCTGCCGTTGGCGTGCTTCTCATGCATCCTGCAATGCTGAGACATGCAAGTCTTTGCACCTTGCCTAGTCTCGTCATTGCATTCTTTTGTGTCGTCTTTGTCCACCAGACCAAAGACGCATATGTTATTATGGGTTTAACCACTACACTGTATATCCAGTGTATCATTCGCGGACTCAACCCCCATGTTTTCCCACAAGTTCGTTTTGCCATCATTAGTGTGGTTTCCGATCTTGCTGCAACTTTTTCCATTTGTTTGGACCATGTTAATCTCGAGTCAATAATCACCCCGAGATATTTAACATCCATAACCATTGGAATTTCCGTACCTTGATGGTATAGTGGTCCCAGACCTGCCAAGTCCCTTCTCTTGGTGTAGGGTACTAAGTTTGATTTGGTGGGACTTATATTTAAACCCACCTCTGTCGTCCATTTCGTTACTATGTTCAGAGCCTGTTGCATGCGCTCTCTGACCGTAGTACTGAATTTGCCTTGTGATATGATGACTAGATCGTCCGCATATCCTAAGACAGTATGGTGTTCCTTTTTGAGTCTCCTTATCAGTCCGTCCATTACAAGGTTCCATATTAGAGGAGACAGTACTCCTCCTTGAGGACATCCCCTTGAAACTCGGGCTGACAATGTTGTGCCCATCAAGGTTGAGAATATCGTTCGGTCTTTCAGCATGCAGTCTATCCATCTGCAGCTTGTTTCGTCAATTTGCTTTTGACGAATTGCCCTAGTGATTACTTTGTGCTCCTGTTTACTTTTTTGCAACATGCATATCAGGTGGAGTTGAGTTTCCAGATCGAGGTCTTTTACCTTTACCTGTCCCTTCTTTTCCACCTTTATTGGAGTGTCCCGACGTTGTCGGACCTGAGCTTGTCTTCTTCAGGACTTTTCCTGACTTGGACATGCTATTTCCCGATTTTGTCGGTTCATGCTCCTTTTTCTTTCCAGCTTTGTTTGGGTCTTTTTCCACCCATGTACCGGCTGCTTTTTTCTGTTCCCTGATGAGTTTCTTCCTCTGGGCACCAGATAGTTTTTTGGGCAAGGTCATGTTGGTTGCCTTACCCTTTTCTAAGGAGTCCTTCCCTCCTTGCTCTTTTGCCTTTGGAGTACAGACTTCAGCTACTGTCTCCTGACAACTTGTGTCGTTACAGTCCATTCCTGTAACGTCTTGATTTTCTTTAGAGGAGTCCTTGTCCTCCTCTGGTGTTTTCCTGCTTTGGTCCATATTGTTCCCACGAGCAGCTAGGAAATGTAGGTCCGCCCAGTCAGAGCCCCGCATGACTGGGTAAGGCTATATACAACAGGGTGCGCCAGTTGCCCTGAGGTCAGTGGTCTAAAAACCGAATAACCCACGGCCATCCATCCTTTCAGCGACCACTTAACCTTAGGATTTGGGAGGTTTTTTATAGTGGTCCCCATCCACGCAGGTCAAGCAATTAAGCCAAACCCCCTGAACCACATAGCTCGGCATACCTCTCACTGGCCTTACCCTAGCAAGGGGGTCGTTGCTCTGCTATGTAGTTTTCGGTTTGCGTCACGAGCTTGTCAGCGATTGGTTATTCGGTCGGCAATGTTAGGCGTTTATAGCCCTCATCCTTCCTTATTTACCAATGGACCAGTTCTTTCATTTGCATGACGTCCCTGGCCTTCCCCTATCCGCAACCTGGGGACGCTTCCGATAGGTAGCTCAACCCATTACCCTCCTATGTCGCAGGGTAATGCACATAAAGTTGACTCTTGGACAAGCCGCAGCGTGTCCTCGAAACTTAATGAGCACGGCCTGACGGTAGGTTGACTCACTCCTCTACGAGCTTTCTTGTACTGAGAGTTGGATCTGCAACAACTTGTCCTAAAACGGCTACCTTTACTGCTTCGTTTCTTACTGGCCTATAAATCTGCCATTTTAATTTTGAACAGATCTAGTTTGTTAAAATCTTGAAATGAGTCCCTAAACGTACTTGCGTTCAACCTGTTTGTTTGGGTGTCGCTCCTTGAAAATTGTACAGGCGGTGTTGGCACATTTATTATTCTTCCAATAACATTCATCAATTTCTACTTTTTCCTGAAAAGAATAAACCATTTTTATGCTCTACTGGCTGAGAGACTTGAAGTATGACGCTGGACTAAAAAACAGGCCTGGAAGTTATGGAAAAAACCCTTATTTTATTTCACGAAGACATAGGCTTGGTGAGTTAAACTTTATTCCGAAGGTGATTATGCATTTAATTATAATTCAATTGTTGAATTTGGCTCTCACCTGAAAATACGCTAATTTGAACTGTCACATCTCACAGTGTCAAATTCCTTATAAAATTAATTTTTTCCCAATGATGTGCCGTACTTGGTAGTTTACCCATTCCAATTTTATTGGTAATAGTGAACGAGGGAAGGGGAGAGATGTGGGATAGTTGAGAATATGATCGATGTCTCCCTTGAAATAAAAATCTACCTCTCTCTGCATTTCCTTCCACAAAAATTTGTTCTTAAGATATGCGATCTGTTTCGCTTCCGGTGCCGCACCTTGTATAATGATGTAAACACTTCTTCCTGTATGCGACTTTTATCTCCAGAGCCAATTTTTATCAGAATTTCAATTCTCAGTCAACTTCATGTTGATAAAGAAGTGAAGTTTTTAATTTCGTCTACTGTGATATCACTTACTTCTTGACAATACTAGTTGAACGACAATGGAAGAATTTTGATAGGATAACAATTTTTTGAGGGTAAATAGTAGTTTGCGAACACGAGTGAGAAACGTACTCCGCCCACATGATGCACACCTACTTTTTCTACGATCACGATTTTTGAACAGAAATAAATATTTTATCAATAACATATATTTTGGGAATGAAAATTATATTGATGGAAAATGGACTCAAGGAATATGTTAACAGTTTCAAATGAAATTATAATTTAGGGTTAAATTTTAACAATTTTGAAGAGTTACTCCAGGCGTGTCCCTTTTTTTCAACAAATTTCCAGTAACAGTCAAAATATAAGCTGATCACGTGGAAGGTTCTTTTTCTCCTGGTTTCTTGACCTCCTGCTTACAACATCCGGCCAGATTCTTTATAGAATGCAGATTGACGAATTGTGCACTGGGGAAGGTTGTTCTTGCTGGTTGCTGGATGGTGAGTCTATCGAGTTCACAATTTTATTAGCAGCAGTGCTCTTCCTTGTCATCAATCTCATGTTCCACAATTCTTCTCGCCGACAGGCACCAGTCCATCCGATAACAAGGGCATCCCACAAGTTTGGAACACATTTATTTGTATATAATTCAATATACCTTTTCGTTGAAGAAGAACATGAGTGGGAATTGAACATAAAAGAAAAAAAAAACTGGAATTTTCTAAACAACTAAATACCCTAATCTCTACGCTACAAGAACTTCGCATAATATGCATACATTCAACGTTCTGCAATAAGTTGAAATAATATATATTTTAAAATGCGTATGTCGGGAGTATTGATATGTTTATATTATTGATAGGTAATTGAACAAAATATTGAAAATCAGTGTTCTGTCCAATTTCAAATGTAACGTTTATTCACCTTTGTTAATGAACATTCATAATATACATATATTTAGTTGTTGATGTAAACAATAATGTATGGCAATAATATCTTCTGTAAGTTCCTTGTGGCATTACTTATTCTTTTTTCTCTTATTCTTTTGGGAATCAAACCACAATAATGTTTTTTATTTTTTATTTCGACGTTTCGGTAGCGTTTCAGCTACCGTTGTCAAGATTAACTAGTAATACGATTAATAGAATAATTTTGGGTCCCTATTTGACACAACGAAAAAATATGACAACTAGACAATCAATAATATTTTGAAGTTGAAGACTACAAAACTTTGTTGTCAAATTTTATTAAGGACCATTCATAGTAGATCACACCTCTGGTAAAATGTGAAATAAAATATTTTATTTTATGACATCCCAAAGATATGATAGTCTACTAGAAATGGAATCCAGTGAAGTGCACGTTTCAGGAACGGTTTTTATTGGAATAGCGCTTTTTTAGCTTATTTTGATGATTGATGATCATTTTTGTTTTTAAAACATGTATTACTCAGTTTGGTGATTTTGTGTATTGAAGTGTGTATCGATTAACAACTATTCCAATGATAAATCATAAGAAAACCTGGATAAAAACTTATGATGCTATCCTGATAACGGAGGTGATTGATTATTGGAAGTTTCTCTTTCTAACATTGGTAACCAAATTCGACTAAAATCGGCTGAAATACTAGCTACACATTTATCTGTATTTAGTTGTATTGAAGCTCTTCCTTTGATTTTTCGTCTTTTATTATTGGGCTCTTTCAATATTATTTTTGTCGAACCCCATTGAATTTTATGCCCCTCTTCCCAAGCAAATACCTGACAGAACTCCCTATCTTCGATGTATTTTTCATGTTCACTCATTCGGACTTTCAATGGTCTAGATGCTTCACCTAAATAGAATTTGTCGCGTTCACAAGATATCTGATATATGCAATTTCTTGAAGATTGTTCTTCATTTTTTGGTTTCGTTTTTTTTTAAGATAGATCTCAAAGTATTGTTAGATTTAAAGCTGGTTCAAATATTGAATTGATTACCAATTTTCCCAATTTTTTCTGACAAACCCCTAACATACGGTATTGTCAAGTTTTTAAAAATTATGTTAGCTGAATTATCAATATTATTATTATTATGGGGTATTAACAATGAGCCTTTCTCTATATTCTTGATTTCTTCATTCACAAATTCTGCGGGTAATTATTGGCATTTAAAACATTTTTCAGTAGAGTTTTCTTCTTTGATTGATGGCCATTTCGTATAAAGATTTCACTACCCCTTTTTTAACGCTTATAGCATGATTTGATTCAAAATTCAAATACCTATTAGTGTGTGTTGGCTTACGAAAAACACTTGTTTCGTACCCTGTAGGTGTTTTATTGATAAGAATATCCAAAAATGGTGAAAAATTGTTATTTTCAATTTCAATTTCAAATTTTATAGATTTTTCTCCTTCATTTATATTTATTAAAAAATTATTCAGAGTTACTAAGTCATAAGGCCATATTGCAAAAATGTCGTCTACATATCTCCACCAGACAATTGGATTTAATTTTTGATTATTCACTATTTTGGCTTCAAAATGTTCCATGTAAATATTTGATAGAATTGGTGAGAGGCAAGAGCCCATGGCAAGACCAAAATTCTGTTCATAAAAATCATTATTGAACTGAAAATATGTTTTTGTTATACATAATTTTAATAATTCTATTATTGCTGCTACGCTCAATTTGGTCCTTTCTGTAAGGGTCTGATCTATTTCTAATTTTGATTTGACAAGTTCTATTGTTTTCTGTACCGGTACATTTGTGAAGAGACTAACTACATCAAAA
>CAJUYG010000720.1:99809-135750 GCA_910591675.1 Galerucella calmariensis | reverse complement strand
CATTTGCAGCATCTGGCTCTGTGTTCTGTTTTATTTGAATTTTGTAGAGTTTGTTAAACAAAAACCTGGGTTCAATTGCATCGTTGGCTGCCTGCAGCAGAGGTAGCGCAGTGAGCGCTTCCTGCCATAGGCTCAACCTCAATTGGCCCACTCCTACTTCGGGGTTTACACCAGCCGTGCGCAATCGTACCATGGCCATTAACGCAACCTCCTTGACGTACAGTATTTGATATAATTTTTGGATGGCCGTTGCTTGTAGAACCTTCGGTCCCCATGCAATTGCTCCATACGTTAACATGGGTCTTATTATTGCAGTGTAGATCCAGGTGACCACACGGGGTGACAGACTCCATGTGCGTCCCACTGTCCTCCGACACTGCTCATAAGCCACATATGCTCTTTTTGCTCTGCTGTGTAGATGAGAGTTCCATGTTAGTTTCCTGTCGAGGGTAATACCAAGGTATTTCACCTCTTCCGAAAAGTTTAGTTTGCTTTTGAAGATTTCGGGAGGTTTCAAACCCGATAAACTTTATTTCCTGGTGAAAAGGACCATCTCACTCTTTCTGGGATTGATCGACAGTGAGTGTTCCTTACACCATTTTCAATTAATTTAAGCCCATCCTGCGCTCTATCGCACAGTGTGTTCACAAATTTGCCAGTCTGCAAGATAACTATGTCATCTGCGTATGCAATTGTGTAGAATTCATTGTTGTTGGGGTGATTAATCAGGGTGTCTAGGACTATGTTCCACAGAAGGGGTGATAAGACTCCTCCTTGTGGACATCCCCTCATGACCAGTCCTCTTACTGTGATGTCTTTTACATTGATACTAGAGAGCATCTTGAGTTTCCATTCTTCTACTACCAGAGGTACATTCCTGGAGTTGAGTTGCTGGGTAATTGTTGGAAAGGTTGTTTCATCAAACGCTCCCTCGATATCTATGAATATACCCAGGGTGGATACTTTGTTGTCCAATGAGGGAATGGGTTGAAGTTATAACTTCTACATATAAGCAAAAAGACTTCCCACTTTATATGATTTTTGACGAGTTTTTTCATTCTTTTATAAAAGTGACGCCTTCAGAATTATGTGTATAGTTTTCATTGAAATGCTCTGTATTATAAATATTAGAAAAGTTTTACTTAAGGCAGCCTGATTATTCACAATGTACAGTAATAATAATAGCTATACAGTTCAGTTAACCAATAGGTAGAGGTATCTTTGCACGTGCTTCAAAAATTGTGTAGTACGCAAAAATCCGATGGTCATTCTGCTCTAATCGTCAATTGACCTTTTTCCCCTTCGTAGTAAATATAACGTTCTCATGTTTAGTGCCTATCGGATAAAATCTACAAAGCATAAAAACATATTAAAGATAAACATATTCGTCTTTGAAATCACCGACTATTCAAACAGTAAGGGTTTTTTTTGTCAGCACCGTACTTGGTGACATCGACCCGCGCGCGTAAAATGAGATATACGTGAAGAAAAATATGAAATAGCATGCAAAAAAAAGGAGATATTGGATTCTTTTTTATTTCTTCGCCGTCCTACGAAATGACATTTATATTAAATGGAAAGATGTATAAGATATATTGGAGAACCATGAACCTGCTACCATTAATAATGTTTTATTAAAAAAAGGCTTTGTGCTGTGTGGTTTTAAAGCTTTATAACGGATTTAATGAAAAATATTTTATAAGAATGAAAATTTGATACCACCAATCGATTGTGACATAAAAATACCAAAAAACTAAAAATATTGAACTGAATTTTCAAGGGAGTACTATCAAAATACTAATCTATTGAAAAAAAATTACAATACCATAACCTGAAGGGTTCTCATTTTATTAATCGTCAAAAAAACATATTCTGAAACAAAAATACGCGTTACTCTCACAATTCAAAATTTAGAAAGTTGTAATGACCACCAATTAATTAAGATGAAAATTTTACATTTGGGTGTAAATAAATCAAATAGTATTTCCAAGCATTGAGAGAATTAACCGAGAAAATGTCAAATCATGAGATATTTCTGTACCTCTACCTCTTCGTTCAAAATTTACAACAAAAAACATTTTACGACTGACTCCCAGTTGGTTTTCCGATAAAATCGAAAAAAAATAAGGGAAATTGGAATTAAGCTTGTGGAAATATTCATCAAAAACGTTTAAAAACTTTATAAATCGATTGCAGGAAAAATTCATTATTTCCAAAGTCGAATCTGAAAACTTTTATCAACAGATGGTCGTCGTTATGACCGACCAGACAAGCCTCATAGCTTTAAAGTGACAAAAAGACATGCATAATTTACATATTTCGGTCTAATCATACTCGAAGTCAAGTAAAAATATCCTAGAATTTCTAATACGAACTTTAAACTTTAAAACTTCCACGTTTGTGAATAATTTCAGGCGTTAACTTTGAATAAAGCATTAAAGCGAATCCAAGTAATCAGAGTTGTTTAAACGAACATTCGTGAATGAATGATTGAGAAAGCGGTGATTATGTCTACAATAATTGCAATATTTTCTTTTGCACAATCATTTGATTGAACAATACAATAAAAAATATGTCTGTAAACTTTCAATATTTTTAACAGTGTGCAGTGTTTGTTTATAAAAATATTTTCACATTTGGAAAATGCCTGGCAATTACCTAACGTGTCGAGTAAATTTGCTAAGATGGCTTGTAGAGAGCTCCATAACAAGATTGAATTTAATATAAAAGAGGATGCAAAGTGGATGGGACTAGCTGGCAGGGTTTCACTTAAAATGCAAATTATGCACACTCAAGTTACAACTTGAAATTATACCTCTACACATAATATCCATTATTCTCAGCTTTCGATGATATTATCTCTTACATAATAGCCATAAATGGTTGTGTATATACAGGGTAATTCGTTAAGAATGTCCAATCTCTGAATTGTAGATTCTAGACCTAAAAATATGATGATTCTGCTCAACATGCCTTATGCAAATATTGCTAGTTTCCGAGATACGAGGTATTCAAAGATTAAATTTAAATTTTGATTTTCGCAATAATTTTTTATGTTTTCACAATTTCTCTTTGAAAATTGGCAATTTTACGTTTTTTGGCATGAGGAATCATAATTTGCACTCTAATTTAACATTGATAATAGATGGCGCTAGTTGCACTGGTTTGTATTAATTAAATCAAAGTAACCTTTTTTTGGGCTGAGCTTACAACTAAAATAATGAAAAAATATTAAAAAGCGTTAAATTCTACAAAAAAAAGTTACTCTTCTCTGATTCGTGTAACTCAATCGGTTATCGAGTTATTTGCTTCTAAAAAGTTCAATAAATTTTAATTTTTTCATAAAAAATTTTATTATTCCTTAAATATGTAACAATAACAAATTTTTTAACAAAAATAAAAAACTTCAAATCAAATGCTCAAAATGCCCACTATTTACTTCAATACACTTTATGATCCGCTTTCGTAAAGATCTCTTAATATCAAAATCACATTCGTGAATTAAGCCGTATTTTAATGTTTCGTTTTCTTTTCAAGTAGGCTTGTGTCGCTATTAGACAGTTTGTGTAAAAGCAAAAATTGGATAATAATAAGAATAAGTAATACATTAGTATACCATTTATTAACAATTTAGTAATTAACAAGTGTAATAGTTATTTATCAAATAATGCCTATGCATAACAATTTTTCCAATAATGAGATGCGCGATATGATTTGTGTGTTTGCTCAGTCAAATTATAGTGGTCCAGTTGCGGCTCGAAGATATTCACAATTATACCCAAATCGAAGGCAACCCAATTACAAACTGTACCGAAATCTTTACAACTGCTTAGGTGAAACGGGGTCTTTACGCTCTAAAACTGAACACAGTGCTACAAAAAAAATCCCTACCGATGAAGGAGATGAAATTTCAATTTGTGTTACGGAGAATCCAGATATCAGTACTCACCGATTAAGTCTGCAAACAGGAATAAGCCAATCATCTATTTTTAGAATACTGAAGAGGGAAAAATTGCATCCATATCAGTACACTCCTGTTCAGAATTTATTACCTCAAGATTTACCTAAGCGTCTACAATTTGCCCATTTTTTGCAAGATAAACAAAATGTTAACCCAGATTTTCTGGATACAATTCTTTTTACTGATGAGGCAACATTTACCAGACGAGGAATATTTAATTATAAAAATAATCATTTGTGGGATTCCACATGCTATGAGGGAAACACATTTTCAGTACGAGTTTAACGTTAACATTTGGTGTGGTGTAATATCTGGGTATTTAATAGGTCCTTTTGAACTGCCAACCAATTTAAATGGACCTCTTTATAGGATATACCTCTCGCTTCAAGACAAAATATGTGGTTTTTGCACGACTGAGCACCACCACATTATTCTTTACAAGTTCGTCAATACTCAAACGAACAGTTTCCGCATCGATGGATTGGTCGTGGAAGTGACTTTTCTTGGCCACCAAGAGGCCCTGATTTCAACCCTTTGGATTTATCAATTTGGTCGCAAGTGAAGGCATTAGTTTACAAAGAAAAAATTGCGACGGAAAATAAAAGAAGCCACGGATGTAATTAAAAATAATTGACAAGGATTATTTGATATTAAAAGATCTTTACGAAAGCGGATCATAAAGTGTATTGAAGTAAATGGTGGGCATTTTAAGCATTTGCTTTGAAGGTTTTTATTTTTGTTTACAAATTTGTTATTGTTATATATTTAAGGAATAATAAAATTTTTTTATGAAAAAATTAAAATTTATTGAACTTTAGAAGCAAATAACTCGATAACCGATTGAGTTACACGAATCAAAGAAGTGTAACTTTTTTTATAGAATTTAACGCTTTTTAATATTTTTTGATTATTTTAGTTAGCCCAAAAAAAGTTTACTTCGATTTAATTAACACAAACAAGTGTAACTAGCGCCCTCTATTAGCAATGTTAAATTAGAGTGCAAATTATGATTCCTCGTGTCAAAAAACGTAAATTTGCCAATTTTCAAAGAGAAATTGTGAAAACATAAAAAATTATTGCGAAAATCAAAATTTAAATTTAAACTTTGAACACCCCGTATCTCGGAAACTAGTAATATTTGCATAAGGCATGTTGAGCAGAATCATCGTATTCTGAGGTCTAGAATCTACAGTTCAAAGATTGGACATTCTTAATGAATCACCTTGTATATCTACCTAAGCAGAATTACCTTTGGTACTGAACGGTTACAAAAATTGCTGAAATTTGTAAAATTGGAAAAAATATTCACTATATTTCAAGTTTCATTCATAGGAGTACATTCCGCAAAGTAAGCGTTCAAAAAGTACCTAAATTCTATTTGATGATCGTGTTAAATACAAAAAAAAGAAATTTTACTTCAAACTCAAAAACTAGTCCTCGTATTCACCCCATTGTCATTATTTCTCCACGTTTTGAATTCCGCATTGCATTTTAGACGACCACAATTTATGGAATGAAGTTTGGTGTCTCCTATTGCAAAATATTCTCTCCAAGACACATTCTTAAACCAAAGATGAATGCAATACGTTCTAATATAATGGGCTTATACTGTACAATGGATTGTGCAGAATAAAAGATCATATTGGAAAATACATTTCATCCGTTCCTTTTATTGTGGCTTTATATTGGATTGTTTCTGGGTAGTTTATGCAGTCTCATTGCTCGCTAATGAAAATTGTTAGGTATTCCGTGAGATATTCAAAAGTGGGTTAATAATAATAATAATAACTTTATTGCTTATAGAAAACAATGTTTACAGCAAGGTTAGTGTGTGATAATATACAAAAAAAATTATTTCTTTTAAGTTTACAAGACAGTTTGTAATAAAAAAATAAAAACAAAATGAAATAAATACATTATTCATCGAGTATAAATGACCTCAATTTGAGAATATTCCAAAGGTAGCAGCATATAGTTTTTCCCTCAGATAGGTTTAAATTTTGAAGAGCATTTACTAATGTTTCAAAATTTTGCAGACAGGATATGTTTTGTTTCATAACTGTATATATCGGACACTCAAACAAAATATGAAAAATAGTTTCTTTCTCGTCCAGGTTACAAACAGTACATGTTAAAGTAGGATCTATACTATAGGTTATGCCGTTTAATGTGAACTTTATTTTAAATTGATTAACCGTACGGAGTTGAGCTAAAGTACGAGTGATCTGAATTGGAGACTTCAACAGTAAATAATTGCTTGGTTCACGTGTTGTGGTGAAAGCATTATATAGAGCCATGAAAGGGTACGCTGACGATGTAGCAATATCGGATTGGTGCAGGAAGGTATAATATTTGGAAAATAGTAGTTTTTTTGTGCTGTTAGATAACCATAAGATAATTGATTCCATAACTGCAGTGATTCAACGTCAACAAAAAATTGTTTGATTTGGGATGCCCAATTATACTTTGTTGTAGCGGAATTCATAATACGTAGCTGTTGCTCAAAACAAAGTCTGGGATAGCGAAATTTTTCCATTTGAAGGATCTTTAGTAACCAATTTATTGTCATTTTAAAAACATTGTACGACAACTTAACTCTTCCTGTTTCTATCCGAATAACAGGGTCCGGAGTATTAACCGCTACTAAAAGGATTCGTTTTAGGAAATGTATTTGCACCCTTTCTAGTGCATCCAAATAACGAGGACCCCAAACAGAGACACTGTTAAACATAACGGTTAACGCTAGAGATTCAAATAGTTTGATTCTAGGGTACCACATGTCAATTTTTGCCTTACACATCACAGGAACGAGAGCGCCAACGGCTTGTTTACCTTTTTTTACAGTTGCAGTTCACATTTCACTGAATAAGCCAGAGGAAGAAAACGTTACACCTAAATATGTATGTGTATTACTCAATTCTATGATCTCGTTCTTAAAATAAAATTTGTAGTTCGGTTTTTGGAATCCACCCTTAGAAAACCTAACAATTTTTGTTTTCTTAAGATTAACAGTTAAACGATTGGTGTCAGTATATTTTTCCAGCATTTTCAGTTTCCTTGCAACATCAATTTCAGAATGAGCCAGGATAACGAGATCATCAGAATACAGGAGTGTTATAACATCATTTTTATTATCGATATTTACACCTTGAGCTCCTTGAGCATAAAAGTAGTCTTCCAAATCGGCGATAAACAGAGCAAATAGAAGGGGACTCAAGGGTTCTCCTTGTAGAACACCTAAAGTTAGATCATATAATTTTGTCCAGCCGTCAGAACCTTTTATTTGAACAGTGGGTTGTGAATAAAGTGTTCTTATTAAGCGAATAATTTTTGACGAGACTCCAATATTGAATAGTTTCAGCCATAATAAATTGTGCTGGACTGAGTCAAAAGCTCTTTGAAATCGACAAAAATTGCAAACACTTTTCGGCTTTTATGTCTTATATGTAGATTAATAACAAAGCTTAAAGTGAAAACATTGTCGATACACCCTGGGCCTGCACGAAAGCCAGACTGACACTCTGGCATAACTTCGCAGTTATCAACCCATAAAGATAATCTGTTTAGAATAACAGTTGTGAAAATTTTAGTACAGCAATTCACCAAAGCCAAACCTCTATAATTATCAGGTGTATCAGATGGGCCTCCTTTATGCAACATAGACAATAAAATGTTAGACCACGAATTGGGAATTATTGAGGAATCAAAGATTGAGTTGAACAAAGAAGTTAAATATATAACCCAGTTATGTGGAAGGTTCTTGTAAAATTCGAAGGAAATGCCATCAGCTCCTGGAGACTTATTATTTTTACATTTATACAGTACATCATATATTTCCTGAGTTGTAAACGTCCATATAGGGGTGACCAGCATCTACAAAAGTGGGTTAATATCGTTTATTCATAAGCAAACGAATGATATTAATAGTGAAAATAATTAAAACTATAACCTCACTTTTAACACGATCATATTCCCGATCGGAGTTGTGTTTATTTTAGTTTGCAAAATATTGAACGTATTTTTGTTAGCAAGCTACAATCACGTCTTGTTTGAGACTCGCAATCAACTGTTAATTCCAATACGATTTCGAGTTAGTATTTCCAAGCGACAACATGATCCGATGGTATTTATTGCGTTTGGTGTGGAACATTTCCTAAATTTCTTGAGAAACAAAAATAGGAATAGTTTTCAACGAAACCCCTCCGAAAGTAAAATCTTATAGAGGCCTTATGTGGAAGTGGCGTTTTGTTTGGAATCGATCTGGTGTTTTTATGTTTCGCTTATGAAGAATCCTTGTGAAAAGAGAGCCATTGTGGGATTTCATATTTACTATTGTGGAAGCAATCTTCTTTCACGTTATTGCATAGCGACTTTTCATTTCTTATGCCGTTGCTCATAACATCAAATACCACAGCCATCATGGGCGTATGAAACTCGCCCGAAGGATACTGACATCGAGACCTTAACCAAGTTTACTCGAAAACGGAATCAGAAACTAATTCAAAATTGGTTTTATTATTAATATAAATTTAGCTGCTTGTATTTGGGTAGTTCTACAAAAATAGGAATTATTTGACGGTGCTTCTGTCTATATGCTTCTTAAGTAATTTTATAAGTTGTAACTAGCCTATGATATAACTTAGGATGCTTTAGTAACGGTTCAGAAGTGGCCAGTCAAAAAATTATTTATTTATGATTTTATGGACATTTTTCATAACCATCTCGACAGGGGGCTGGGAACGATTTCAGGGAACTGAAGCTTTATAGAAAATAGACATATTTGTATGAACTATTTTTTATTAAATATCTTTTGAATAGAAAATATTCAAATCAAGAGTAACATCCAGACGATAAAGTTTTTGTTTTTCTAGTTTATTCTGTGTAGCAAATTCTTTTTTGCCCGCTCATAATCTACTGTGTTTGCCGACTTCTAGAAAAGTTTCTACTACATCCTCATAATTTTTAGATTTTCTTATTTGCTCTCTAGTTTTTGTAGATTGCCAAACCTATTAGGAAATAATTTTCCACAGCTTGTTTCGTTTGACGGCTTCTCCTAAGAGTAGCTTTCGTGCAGTTCTATTTTTAGCGTGGATCTCCAATTTCCCTAAGTTTTCAGTAATTTTTTTTTCTATTATTTCACCAAATACAACTTTCTTTGCTACTTCTGCTCGTGTATTCTAATTTTCAGCTTGTTCTACTAGTTTTAGAAGTGGATGAAAGTGCTTCTGACTTCTTCAAACGACAAATCCTCTTCTTATATTCATTCAGTTGTGCTTTGAGTTTTGCTATCTTATCATCTTTTTTCTTAATTTCCAAATTTCGTTTTCGTCGTTGCCTTAAAGACCGCTTCTTTGCCTCAATTCTTAGTTGCAATGGTCTCTCGCTCCTCGCTCATCTTCTTTTTGTTCAGCTAATTTAACAAGATCCTTTTTTATTTTTTGATAGCGGGCTCTCTCAGCATCTCTTTTCTTATGTAGTATCTCCTTCTTGCTCAATTTGTTCTTCGGCTTTATTTTGGTCTAAAATATATAAATGAAAGTTGAGGCATAGTGCCAAATGGGAGTACAAAACGACTTTAAGATACTGAGTGTAGCCGATTGATCCACATTCATCAGCCCCCTGATTGGTTCTCAGTCCCCTGTCACCAATATTTCCAGGAGACTAAGAACAGGGGCTTGAGAATTTTCAAATTAGTCTTATAAATAACCGTTAAATACTAACTAATTAGATCCAAATCTTCGAAAATAACCTGCATTATTGAACACTCAATTGTTTTGATTCTGAATACAAGATATTATAGTGATGATTTTCCATGGAAATACTTAGTAGTTGACTGGTCCAGCACGTGTAAAAGATGTTAGGCGTAACTGATGTTGAGATGCACATATAGATTTCATTCCAAAGAGAAGTTTCGATAACTAAATATCATAACACAGTACGGCAAATAATAGCAATCTCAGGGGACTGATAATTTATTGGAACTGAGGACAAAGTTCGGCGAATTGAAAAATCGATAAAATATGATTTAACAAGATTAGTAACACTAGTATCGATACAAGTAACTATTATAGATTATATACATAACGTAATTCCATATTGAATTCGATAGCCAATTTGTTAAAATATGATTGTAGTTCGAATTTTGTACTTGTGACACACCAGGGAACTGAGAATTTGCCAGGAAATAGTAGATTTTTGAGTAAAATTACATCTCTTTAACCGGTTTTTTTCGTTTGTCCGTTTAATTAAACTTATTATTCACATTCTTATGCAAAAAAAATCGATGTTTTTTTGCAGAAACGTACAGAAAAGATGGAGCCGCAATAAATTTGCTAGAACCACAGAACTAAGTTCTTATTTAAAAGAATATTTCTTGTTTCTTATTTTACAATCTTACCACTTTTTTTAGAACTTTAGTTCTTTATGTTAGGTTGGAGCGAGGAAAAAAGAGAGGGGTCGCGACGCAAATGATCTGACCATTACGTTACGTTGTTACGTTATGTGCTTCGACTCGGCCGGCGAGCTTGTCTCTCGGCGCAAAATGTTGATTGTCAGCATACATTGTGTTATTAATTACTGTTAATAGAATACTTAATATGTAATTTGTGCCAATCAACTTGATGATAAGATTTTTATAATTAATACTACTGTATATTTTTGTTAAATGAAGTTTCATTCAGAGTAAAATAAATTATTATATTAATATGTATATTTATTTATTGATTCAAAAAATTTGATTATTGCTTAAAAGGATCTAAAGTTCTTACCGTGTGTCCCGCGATACGCTCTTCAATTTTTTTATACAATTTATATAATATTTTAGCTGAGCTTCCTCAACGAAATTAAGCATTTACTTTTATAAAATTCACTAAAAATTTGGTAGGCTCTTCCCCTTTTCAAAATAATAAAGCTACGCTGTTGGTATCTATATAAACTCCTCCTAGATATTTTCACGCCCTTTTGCCTTCTTGAAATTGCAAGACATCTTAAATACGCGCTTTTTTCGTGCATTCTACTAAATGTCTCTGGATTGAACTGAAAAGAATATAACACAATAGCTTAAGGGGTAGACTGATTTATTAAACTCTAAGAAAGTGTTTTAGAACAAAGCTTTACAATATTAATGTGAAGAGTTTTGAGCAGTACAGAAGAGGGATTTTATACAAATATTTATGAGAGTCAGCTTAGGGAAAAAATTAGTACATGAGAGTATACAAGGTTTAGTCATTTTCTTAAATACTCTAGGAAACCCCGCCGGAGCCGGACACTGCTTGGAAGCACTCGTAATTGGAGTCTTTCCATTTTTGTTGTACCATCCCAACTAGCAAAATGAAATTCTAAGAGGGTGAATTGTTGTATAATGGTCTAATAGCGTTTTTTTGAGGACTTTTTATTTCTATTAAGCTTTTTGTTGCGATAATTTTGTTTTTTAAAGAAAATTGTTGTATTAAATGATTCTATAGTGACTTTTACAATATATGCTATAACGCATTATACGATCATTTCTTTTAAAATGATATAATACCTTATAAGCCAGTTTATACAATATAGAAATACCATTTTATAAAACTTTTATACCTATTGTATAAGAGTTCTATAATATACTATATAACTAACAGGTACAACATTATAAAATAGTTACTTAAGCTTGTCTTATTGAAGCTGTATAATGTTGTATAATAAATATTGTACAGCATTCAATTGCGTTAAATTATAAAACACTTTTTAGTTGTATAGTGCATAAATATTCTTCGTTATAAAACAGTTATTGTATACCGTTCCATTTGACAATTAAATATTGTTTAAGACTTTTCTTCGGGATAAAATGGTTGCTTCATAAATCCCCATGTTTAAATAAGCAATTCTTGTACCGCTTTCGCCGCCATTATGAGCAATTGAGTTGGAAACATGAAACTATATTGAAAAATGTGACTTTATCATTATTTAGAGAATAATATTCTAAAAGAATATCCATATGAAGTGATAAAGTATAAAAGTCATAAAAAAGTATTTTAGGATATTCTATTTTATTCCTTTTTTCAAGTATCTACTTGAAACTTAACCAGAATTGAACCGCTTCATTTTCTTGACAAATATATACCTATAATCTATCAGTACAATTTGCGGCGCATCAAAATTTGTGCTATTAAACCATCCAAATGGAATTATAATTTTCACTATCGATGACCGCCGAAGCGGCCCAAGTCGTTTTGATAAGTCTCCATTTCTACAAATGAAATGTATGATGCACGTTCAAGTTGAAATATAATTTGGTTCTGATATTCTTCACTAAAAAATGAAATGCTCTTATAAACTGCTAGATGACGAAATGTTTCCATTGTGCTCGAAATAACAGCATTATAAAAAAATATATTGCATTTTACAACCATTTTGTAAGACCTTCATAGTGCCCGCTTCAATCCCATTTTATAGATGTGACTACATGACACACTATCAAATCATTTTATAGTAGCTGTATAAATAATTATAAAACAGTAATATAAGAGTTGTATAAACTTTTAATAGAAATGTTATACAACCAAACAGTTGTATAAAAATGGGCCCTTTTCAGTTGTATAAGGATCATATAATTGTTTTGTAGACCGTTATAAGAATTTAAGTATCCTATAAGACATATCATGTAGCTGTTTATACAAACCTTGATAGAATTTAAATTACTACTTGGGATTACATGTCCAATTATTCTATCGGAATGAAACTATATCGCGGCAGCGTGGTATGTTTATCAAAAGTTTTTCTTGTTATAAAATCGCATAGCCGAAGTTTTTGAAAGCATACTGATGAAACCTGAACTAAACTTTTCAATAGATCCGTTAAAAATGTGAAATAGTCAAATATTTTCATCATTCTATTTATTGTGAAATTTTGCCGCCCCACTACGCTATGCCACTGGTCGGAGCTCCTCTGTTAACTCGTCTAAACCAGAAAATGTTCCATAGTGATTAAAAAGGATTGTCCGGATTCTTTTCAATATTAAATTAATGTGATTTTCCGCAGAAGGCGTACAGCTAGACTAGGTTTTCCTTCGTCGAAAAATATCTTCCTAATTTGAATTCGAATTATGGCGAATAACTGTGAACGGAATTTTAAAAAGCCATTTGATGTTAAAACTTTCCTTACGTTCGTCGATTTCAATAAAAAGCGTTTGGAGAAAGTTTAGTAGACATTCAAATCTCTTTATTTTAGTCAGGTATTTTGTTGTAAGAAAAAACCGCACGTTGTAATTTTACAGACGTTTTCTTATTCCAAAAATAGCTTAATTAAATTTCAAATCTTGTGCTGGTCCAAACCAAAATTACATCTGTTAGAATATGATGAAAAATTGCAGTAAAATGTGTAATGGATAAAATACTTGACTGATTGATGAATCAGTTGCTGGCATTTGGTATGTTACAAAACCAAATCGTCACTGGTTACCATATTTTCGTACATGGTTTTCGAGAAACTAATTATTTATTTCAATCCATAGTTTATTTTTCCATACATATTTCTATTGTGTAATCTTTCAATCAAATTTTTCAATATTGTCATCTAAACAGCGACATCTCTTTGTTATCGGAAGCATTCCTGTATTTAAAATAATTTTCTCGTAGTTTATTGTTTTCGTCGAACTATTCTATTGTCACATAAGTAAATATACGTATGTTCACTGTTCACTGTTTCTGTAATAAACGTCCGAAGATTCCGCACATTTATCAAAAAGAAAACATTCCGTAAATGAATCACTTAACATCATTGTCACCCCAAACCTTTTATAGATTTAAAGACCTAATAAAAATCCTTAACTTTTGTTTATGTCTTTCTCTTTTTCGAACCTTCTTACTTTTCGTTTTAGATACTGTATCCATACCAAAGGTGTATCAAGCTTCTTTGACAACGGGGAATATTTTTCACATCAGGAATAAGAGGAAATAAACACAAAAAAGTGTATTAAAAATAGGTAGATTTTCCATTCCGACCCAATGTTTTTCTATAATTTGGCGAATGCGTGCACAATTTTAAATTTTGTCGGTTGCATTACTCGGCATAAAATAGATATGAGAACAAACTTAAACATCAGCAACAAAGTGAATTTATTTTTACATTGATCATGTCTTTAGACTTCTGAAAGGCATGCATTATTTCATTTAAAATTATAAAGATTATAAAATGATACGAAAATTTAGGTAATTAATTTTGTATTAAAACTTCTATCCAACGATATTATGTCATTAATCATATGGATTTCGCTTGCTTTTGACGTATATTATCGATACAAATAAAAAATTGGGTTGGCTGAGCCTGACCTGACCTATATTTTCAATTTGAACTAACTAGGAAGCTCTGTATTTTATATATCTCATTAAAGACGCTTAAATGATGTTTAGAATCCGCCAAATCTGTTAAAGACAATATTTAGAAAGACTCCCCTTTTTTGCTACGGCCGTGATGAAACAGCAGTTGTAAAGAAAGAAGGAATGGCCTGAGGATGCGTCATCATATAGGTGAAGGATAAGGATTAAACTTAACTTGTGAATCAAGAGGGTTGAAATGGTTTCCCTGTGAAACGAAACAAGGGGAGACTATATCATTGAACGGTTTTATTTGAAGCATAATCTAATGTTGTGTAACTCTGATTGCATTAGGACGACTCTTTTGTAGAGAAAGTATATATTGACGGAAGATGGAAATATTTATTTTTCAGTTTCAGGCATCGATAAAGCTAAATTTGGTACTTCAACTAAACAAGAAGCAAAAACTATTTAATATTTAATTTTACCGACCGTTAAGGGCAATTCTACTGTAACTATAAACAAAATTGATTATGGCTTAAAAGTAATGGATTTATTGATTAATAGCCCTTAAACTAAGCTACCTAATTATCATTAAATTAATTGAGAACAAAATTTAAAAGTGTCGGTGGGTATTCTGTATAGTTTTTTCCACGAACAACTTTTCAGCCCCTGTATGTTATAACCATAACAATATTTTTAGCAATATGCAAGCAGAATAGCACTGAATATCTTCTGTACGTTCCTTATGGCATTACTTATTCTTTTTTCTCTTATTTTTTTGGGAATCAAACCACAATAATGTTTTTTATTTCGATGTTTCGGTAGCGTTCCAGCTACCGTTGTCAAGATTAACTAGTAATAAAATGATTTTTGGTCCCTATCTGACATAACGAAAAAATTTGACAACTAAACAATCAATAATATTTTGAACTTTAAGACTACAATTATGAGGAACAATCTTCAAAAAACTGCATACTTATATCAGATATCTTGTGAATGTGACAAATTTTATTTAGGTGAAACATCTAGACCATTGAAAGTCCGAATAAATGAACATAAAAAGTATATCAAAGATGGGGAGTTCTTCAAGTCAGTCAACATGCTTGGAAAGAGGGGCATCAAATTCAATGGGATTCGACAAAAATAATATTGAAAGAGCCCAATAATAAAAGACGAAAAATGAAAGAAAGTGCTTTAATACAACTGAAGTTCATTAAAAAACCAGGAGGAGTAATTTGAATAGCCCTACTCACACCACTAAAAGTTACCAGATTAGTTACTAAAGGGTGTGTTCCGAAAACGTAGTCAACAGTCGTGTTCCAAATATATTAAATATCCCTTGAAATCAAAGACATTAGTGATAAGTCGATTTCTCCTCTGATCTGCAGTATATTTTTCAGATGTACCTACGCATTAAACAAAATGTAAGACTTTTTCCTGTTACGTTTCTTATTCAAACATCAGAAGATTCAGATTCACATCTACAACAAACAAATTATGGTCATTGTTGATGGTGGAGAATTACAGATAGTCAAGTTACTTTAATTATATTTATTCCAATTTAATTGAAAAGAATATGACAATTGATAATAGGTTCTGGCAATAACAATACTACAAAATTAATAGCTTCGTAGAGCAATATGCTGTATTAATTTAAACATTTCCAACAGTTATCTTTATGTTGCCGGATTAAGTGTAATAAACCATTGTTCAAATACTTCTGAGATACATTCTTCCTTCTTTTTTTACTTTCAAAAACCAATAATGTATTTTCTACCAAACCCTTTCTTCTCTATATTGTTTTATATCTTCCATGGCATGTTCTTCCGATAAACTTTGACAATTTCTTCCCAAATATGTATAAAAGAAATAAATAGTACCTACATTTGACTCGTCAAAAGGTGACACAGATAAATTTAATTTGTTTCAAGAAAGTCTGAACGTTTCTTTGAAGCTTGCAAAATTTTGTATAACACAGATAAAATTTTTTTTCTTCGAACGACCTTTTTTATTCACTCATCACAATTTTTCAAAAGTCCTGGTGTTCCACCAATATTTTCTGCACTATAGGTATAATGTTCCTCTACTTCAATATTCCTTCAATACTCGCTAAACCGACTTTACTACTTAAAAAAAATGTAAAGTAATAATGTACCTACCCACTGCTTAAGTTTTTTTGAAGTTAAACTGAATATTTTTGGTATTTCATCCAATATTTATTTATTTATCTGTCAGAACTATCAAAAATGAAAACTATCAGCTGATGTCAATATTAAAAAGTGTTGTGTGAAGCTGGGCTGAATCTGACCAATCGGAGGTGTACAGAATTGCCAACTTAAATTCAAATCACACCTCCTGGTTTCTAAATGAGGTATAAATGCAGATAAATGTGTAGCTAGTATTTCAGCCGAATATAGTCAAATTTGGTTACCAATGTTAGAAAGAGAAATTTCCAATAATCAATTACCTGCGTTATCAGGATAGCATCATAAGTGTTTCTTATGATTTATCATTGGAATAGTTGTTAATCGATACACAGTTCAATACACAAAATCACTAAACTGAGCTATACATATTTTGAAAACTAAAATAATTATACACAAAAAAATAACAGCAAACGCGTTTTATTAACAGCATTTCCAAAATAAGCGAAAAAAGCGCTATCCCAATGAAAATCATTCCTGGATCGTGTACTTCACTGGATTCCATTTCTAGTATACTATCATATCGTTAGAATGTCATAAAATAAATTATTATTTTATTTCACATTTTACCAGAGATGTGATCTACTATGAATGGACCTTAATATAATTTGACAACGAAGTTTTGTAGTCTTAAACTTCAAAATACTATTGATTGTCTAGTTGTCGAATTTTTTCGTTGTGTCAGATAGGGACCAAAAATTATTTTATTACTAGTTAATCTTGACAACGGTTGCTGGAACGCTACCGAAACGCGAAATAAAAAATAAAAAACATTATTGTGGTTTGATTCCCAAAAAAATAAGACAAAAAAGAATAGCACTGAATGTGTGCTCTATGAAAAAACTATGTAGTGTTCATAATTTCACCCCCTTATAGTGTCCCTCACAGAAAATATCAGGTGGCGGTAAGTTTGGTTTCCATAGGTGATCTTCCAGTTGGAACCTGTCCTTTACATGACATATTCATTGGTCAACAAATAATTTGATGTTTTGTTAATGGTTGAATAAAAATGATCCTATTCCAGTGCAAACTTTATTAAGTTTGATAAATCCCTTTATAGATCATATTAATATACTGTATAAGTATATTGATTTTGGTTTTGAAATAATTGTGTGTTCATTCAATCGTGAAACACCCTCCATTAGTGACTTTTTCCTGAACTTCCTCGATGAGGGAGTCAAATTGAAATCTACTGTAATTATCACTTGGAAAAATGGGGGATTATTTCAATATTTTTTCCTCCAATAACTTTGATTGATGGAGTAAACTTTCTGAACGATCTTTTTAATTGCGAAAAAAAATATGTGCGAAGTTAGTTGGAACAAGTTTTTCCTTTCAGAAAGATATGTAAATTCAATTAATTGAAAGTGCAGATTTATTTCAAGATGATTACATTGCGAGAAGGAAAGTAGCGTCGTCAAAATACTTCCCAGTCGGCAATCGTTGTTTTACAAAGCAAACACATAAAGGGGGTTTTAAACAATAGTAACACCGGTTTTAATTTTTGCCTTTGTAGTTGCGAAGTAATGCAATTATGAGAATTATGCTGATGCAAAATCGATAAACTACAAAGTGCAACCGTTCAGCTTGCGGAATTTATAATTCAAAAACACAGGAGAAATGAAAAACGCGTATGTTTTTCAAATTAAAACGTTTTGACATCGCATTTATTCAACCAAAGCATAATAGTTACTTTCAAAAATCATACAGGGCAGTACGCATTTTTATATCAATTCATTTAATACAACCCTAACTATGAAACTTGTGCTAAGTGGTAGAATTTAACAGTAAAACAACATACAGGGTGTACAAATTTGAACAGTGGCTGTATCGGGTGGACAAATAAGAAGGGCCATTAGTCATATCTTGTGGTACTGTCAGATTTGGAAAAAACTTGAACTATTTTACGCAACAATAATAGCAATTTGACGTAATGTCAATTCTTATAAATTGCCTGGGGAGTTAAAGCAAACCAGCTGACAGTCGTCCGTAAACTGGATCAAATTCAGAGAACAGCATGCCTCAATACAACAGGAGGCATGAGAACCACACCAACCAGAGCGATGGAGGTGATCCTTGGTCTCACTCCCCTTGACATACACATCAAGGAGGTTATTTTGATGACCATGACACGCTTACGCTCTACTGGTATACAACCTGACGTAGGATCTGGTAGATTGAGACGTAACCTATGGCGTGAGGCACTCAATGAGGTCCCACTGCTGCAGGCAAATACGGACGCAATCTCACCACAATATGCCTTCCACAGGCCCTACAAGGTAATCATTAAATATAACACACAAGACACATCAGAAGAAGGCACACTCCGCATCTTCACGGATGGCTCTAAAACCAATATGGGCTCAGGATGTGGAATTCACTCCAGATCTCTGAATCTAAACATCAAATGGGCGATGGGCTGTAATGTCAGCGTTGCTCAAACAGAGCTCACTGCTATCTTATACATCGCCGCAAAAGATATTACCAAAGAAACACCACAGGTAATAAAATTCACATCCTTACGGATAGTAGACAAGCACTACTAGCCCTGAACAGACCACGTATCACATCAGGCCTAGTACTGGAGTGTCACCTGTCCCTGATCGAAGCCTGTAGCAACAACGAAGTCACTCTAGGCTGGATCAAGGGGCACAGTAAATCGAAAGGTAACCACATTGCCGACTCACTAGCGAGGAAAGCAGCCTCCCAAAAACTCTTTGGACCTGGCACTTTCATTGGTCTGTCGGCGTCGGCTATGATTGGCCTAATAAAGGAACACTCCCTTGAGGGTAGATGGGACGATGCAGAAGGTTGCAGGCTTGCCAAGGAACT
Organism: Galerucella calmariensis; assembly: GCA_910591675.1. Lineage (NCBI taxonomy): Eukaryota > Metazoa > Arthropoda > Insecta > Coleoptera > Chrysomelidae > Galerucella > Galerucella calmariensis. The sequence continues at coordinate 116,458 of CAJUYG010000720.1, read as the reverse complement.
GCTGCAATATCCGGACAGCAAAGTAGCCAAAAAATACGTGACTATGAACAGACAGAACCTTCGGACAGCCACGGGTATTCTGACCAGTCACTGCCACCTACGAAAACACCTCCACAGACTGGGTCTGTCTGACACTTCACTCTGTAGAGGATGTGAACAGGAAGATGAGACTGTCGAATACATTCTTTGTCAATGTCCGACACTCTCTCAATTTAGGTTTTCCGTATTCGGCGAGTACAGGCTAACACAAGCCAGCACGAGGGAGCTTACTTCTGGCGACGTTATCGGCTACTTCAAACAAGTAGGCTGGATGACGAGCCAGAAGGAAGTCTGAACCTCAGAAGGATGCACAATGGGCAAATTGTGGCCTAAGTGCTGTGGGGGTCACCCACCCTTCAAATTCTTACAGATACAGATACGCAACAATATATAGCAATTTGACGTAATGTCAATTCTTATAAATTTGTCATCAACGTCAACTAAATAATGTGAAGATCCTTTTAAAAATTTACTCGAAAACTGTGGATAATAAAAAGCAAACAAGTGCACATTTTCCATAATCTATTTATGATCTTGTCCATAAATATTACTGAAGTCAACTCCTTGTCTTACACTGTGAATTTTAACTTTTTAATAACCTTGTAAACAGCAAGTTCTAAGATACATTTTTATTCCTGAACTTTTTAATAACACGCTGAAATCTTGTCGCTTACTGATGGCTTTTACTTTTTTCCTTTTCTTGACGGCGAAAATGAGATTTTTCTTGCCGTATACAAAAAACCCTTATTGTATTTCCCATCAATATATCGAGACATATGTATCGAACACCTGATCCTTATTCTATATTAGACGTTCTCTCATACAGAATAATGATTTTCATTCTATTATATTGGACTGATCTCACCAAATTACATTTCTTTTATGAGCCTCCTAATACGTTTCATCTGTAGTTACATTGTCCAAATTTTCGGCCTCTTATAAAGAAATGTTATTTGTAGGATTAGGTTGTGATATGTAGGCTTATAATAATAAAAACGCCTCCTTAATTACACTTGAACCCGGTAACTTAAATATCAACAAAAAATGTGATTTTATTATTAGAAATTAAACCGAATGAGTTAAATCTTAATAAAGATCTGAAACAGTCACAATTACAAAACCTTTACTAGACATGGTAATAATTAACCATATTATTAAGTAAATGTTATGACAGATGAAAAAATCTATCGGAAACTTCAGGATGGAGAAATAGGAGCTTAGAAAGAGCGCCAATATGCTGCAGATATGAATTGAATGAGCTTTGTTAAAAATAAAGATCACTAGAAAGGATTAAAAGATGTATATTTTCAGCAGAAGATGCAAGAGGCTGTTTGTTGATGATGAGTAATCAAATTTATGATAAATTAAAACATAAACAGCAGCTGCTACCAAAAGTTTCCTTTTTTTTCCTGAAATCGAGACTATAATAAGGAGAAATTTGAATTTGTCTTAAAAATTGCATTATGATTTACTACTAGATATGCTCCAGTCAAAAAAATTATATGGTGCAGCAAAAAGAGGGATTGAAATCGCAATAAAAGTAGCATCGTACTTTTACTTCAATGTAAATTTTTCTTAAACTTCATGAAACAATTTAATTATTGTTTTAAATTTTTAATTCCATCCAAAATTTGTAATTTTGCCTTTATACCTTGCTGATATCATGCACAGATGGAAATAAAATATATTTAAAAGAAAGATTTAATATTTATAAAAATCTCTAAAGCTACATGTGGAAAAAAATTAAGTTAATATCATATTTTGATCTATCTTTTGTCACTTAAGTATCGTTTTTAACTATGCAAACTTCTGTACCACATATTTTTTACAGAATTACAGATAATCACCCACAAAATCTGCAAAAATTCAAAATTTTCAAAGTATTTTCAATAAAATCCCATATGACAACCCAATGGCATTATCGTACACCTCCAAAAGCACTTATTCTAACAAGAAAATAACATTTGTACTTACCAATTAAACAAAAAACAGCCCCGCAAACCAAATCATAACCTATTACGACACAAATACAAACAATGCTGCTGCAACGTGTTGTCGCAGGGAAATTTGGAGAAACACTGTTAGGTATATGAGTCATCGGCTATATATAGAATCAAGAATGACATCAGAGCTGTCCAATGAGATCGCTGAACGAGAGCTTGCGCTGCCGCAGGACGAAAGCTCATTCGAATCGATGGAAAGCCATGTGGTATTCAGGACTGGCGTTAATTTTATGTTGGCCCTAAGGACAATTACAGATGCACAGACTCGGCGTTGGGAAATATCGAAAAGGGGATGACGGAACTGGATGGTTAATAAAGATTTTTATCAAATTTTGGTGGGTATTAATCGGAGTTTTTATTGTGATAGCTCCAGGAAGACGATACGTTAACATGTTATTATTGTTTAGTGGTTAAAAAGTTTCAGTTACAAACACTCATGCTCACACATGCTCATCGAGTTTTTCTGTTCGCGTCTATGTGCCTTTATATAACTTGGAAGTGCACCGAGAAAAAGATTCATTTGTGACAATCAAAATCTTATTATGTTAAATAAATATGATTTTCCATATGGCCTTACTAATATTTAATTTGTCGTTAAGAAAGGATTTGTTTCAAGTTCGGAAAGTAATATTGTTGATGAATAGAAACATATTCATTGTCATCAATAAAATGAGTTATCTATCGAAAATTACATTTATTCTTGTAAAAATGTATCATATTTCTCTCAAACAACATTTGTTGAGGTATAATGACAAAACAGTTATATTAATCTTTGAAAGCATTTAAATTAAATAAAGTAGTTTTACTATAACAGATACTTATTTTTGCAAGCTAACTATATTGTTTTATTATGAAAAAGTTACTTTATGGCAGAATGACATTTCTTTATCATAAAAAAATGTATTGTATCGGTAAAATATATTTCTTTACCAAAAAAGGTATATTATCTGGGTTAACGATATGTTTTTTATTCGTAAAAAATGTATCTTACCAGCAAATTATATTTTTTTGTTGGAAACAAATGTTCCTTCTTCAAGAAAACTATTAATTTTTACTAAAATTCAACATATTTATCATAACCGAACCATAATTTTCATAAACATTATATTGCCTTATAGTAAAAAAATATATTTCCCTGAAAAACCGAATTATTTATGGTATTGTTTTTTGTTTATGGAAGTTACCTACATGCACTATTCAATATACTGAGCTTTTGAAATGTTTCTAAATATTTAGAAATATATTAAAAGTTCACGGTGTATTAAGCAGTATGGGTAACTTCCACACGGTTCTCTAAATAATTAGGTTACTTAGAAAAATATATTTTTCACAAATATTTGTCTAAGCCGTTTCCAGACTATGTCGAACAACAAAGTTGACTTTCGTTTTGTATGTGTGGCCTAGTCGATCGAATTGGTCGATGGTTAGTCTGGACACGGATTAAAATTACAGTATTTTTATGCATGACAAACATGTTTAAATCTAATAAAAATTAATGGTCTCTATTTATGCATAAAACTGTTTAGTAGGAAAGCAGGATAGGAATAAAAATCTTGCTGCTGAATATTTTGATCTATTAAAAAGAAAACTATACATTTTTAAAATAGATACCATACATTTATAAAATAGAAACCATACATTGTTAAAATTAAACATACCTACATGATCTAAAACATAACCAACAATGGTATCCACAAGATAGCCTTGTCTATCCTCAAGTGTGCACATTAATGCTTTCCCCATAGTAGTTTTTTGGAGTTCTTGGAGTAGATCTGACAGGTTTAATTGAGAAATGTGTATGTTTGAGGTACATTTGGCTTGCTTGTTACTTCTACCTTTACTTGAATATAATTGTCATTTATTTCCTTACCTTCAAATATATCTCACAATTCTTGTAATCGCCATGAGTTTAACAATTCATTCATTCTATTATCAAACTTATTTTTGTCCAGAGCACTTTAACCACATACTTCACAAAAACAAAATAATCAGTAAAATTGCGAAAACTGATCTAATTTCACATGCAGACTGACGCCAAACGTATACAGATGGTGACCGTTAAATAATAGGGAAGGGTGGGGTGAGAATTCTTTGTTTCAATTGCCATATAATTTGTAGGGTATTGTGATTTCTTACGGATGAAGAAATAGGTGATTTGTAGCAAATAGTAACAATAAATGTACAATTATACTGAAATACTTATTTTTTCGGTATAAAGTAGATCTTATTTGAGGCTAATAATCTATAGGCTTATTAAAAAAATGTAAATTTCTGTCAAAACTTTCTAATGATTTACTATGAATATTTAATTTGTTGTTTTAAAGTGATGGAATATTATTGAAGATGTTAGGTTTTTTTCTGGGTAATGAAAACAATTTTCACCCAAATATCATTGTTACATTTTATAACAAAATGTTATATTGTGCTTCGTAGACTTTTATAGTTTTCGAAGAACAATTGTATAAAGGTGTGTATAAAGGAGAACAAATTATTTTACATTAAAGAAATTACACTCGAATAAATCATTTTTTTATATCAAAATTTACCAATATTTTCACGTTAATATGGCTTCTTAATAATAAATAAGCAATGTTAGTTTTAAACAAAGGGGGGTCAAACAAATCAGTTTATTTGTCTATAAATAACTCTTCTCTCGGTGTGTACGTCAAATCTTTTGGTCAATTAAAAATTGGCAGAATTTGTATGTTTTTTTGTATTTTTGGTCATAGCGTCTTCGGATGAGTCCCAGATATGATCCCATTTCAATTTCATTATTTTCCATCCGCATATCTTATTTATAATTCTATGACACGAGACATCCCTTCATTTTAACAGTTAAATTGCCAGTGGAAATTCCATCAAGAATAATAAATTATTAACGAATCAAGGTCGGTCATTCCTTCTCTCTGAATAGAACGAGAGCTCGTAATTGTCCTTAGGGCAAACATGAAATTAATTGAAGCAGTCTTCACAAAGTCCTAGACATATCAAACCCAAGGAGGGACATAGAAAGTTTTTAAGTACTAGAGCAGTCTATTTAAATATACAGGATCTAAAAAATAGTTGCCAAAGCTGTAGCCTCAATAAATATCCGTTTTTCCTCACATCTTATGTATCAACCTTCGTAAACTCATTTAAATATCTTTTGTGGTTCACGGGAATTTTAATTTCAAAAGTTTTTTTGGCAATAAAACGTTTTGATGCGAACGAGAGTATACCTTCGACCATTTTATAGGAACATGAAAAGAACTACTGTGGGGAAGAAAAAATGATTGGAGAATTCTCCGTATGTAACAAAACGACAACGGCATACCGTTACTACAGCTGGAACGTTGAAAATAAAATATCAAAACCAATTAAAATATTTTTATTTACAACACATGATAATTGGAAATAATTATAGAACCACTGTGTATAAACGAACACAATTAATATTCCATTAATTCTAGTTTATAAAGCTGTTCCCTTTTTGTTTGTTATTGAAGGACCTGAAATGTGGTTTAGATGGTTACCTCTAGTTTCATGGTTATGTGAACATTGGAGTGTTTGGCCACTTCTCCATTTTACTATTTCATTCTTGTCAAGAGAGGTTTCTACAAGAATGAGCAAATTGGAAAGTTACGATGAGTTTCCGACTATAGACAACACATTTTCGAACGAACAGATTTGTGTTAAATGGGATGAATTAATGTGACATTTACTACTGAATTTTTTATTGTAATATTAAATGACTTTTCGACTATCCATATTTCAACACAAGAACGTATCCTTTGTCCAAACATATTTTCAAATTAGATTCATCATAAGATATGGGATCTTGATAAATAAAAAGAACTAATTACCAGTTTAAATGTGAATTACCTATTCAGAACACTGGATTAAAATATAACGGCACCATTATATTTGACGTTTCTCTCTGTTAAATGTTTATAACGGAACCATCAATAACCAGCCGTAATACGATGAAAATATGATAATTTTATTTCAGTTTTTTTAAATAGAGCAAGTTAGCGCTCAGCCATACGCACCTTAGACTTACATTTTGAATATTTGTATCATTTTAATTATTTAAATATTAATTTCTAAAAATAGAGTCAATCCTAGAATTTATAAGAATACAGACAACTGAGATGGTGGGGGCATTTACAAAGAATGGAAAACACAAGACAGACTAAAAGAATATGGAAAGCAAAAATACTTAAAAATAAAAGAAAAGGAAGACCTAGACAAACATGGAATAAAACTATTTCAGAAATATTGAAAAATAAAGGGAAAACATGGACAGAAGCGAAAAAGATTATAAGCATTTAGTTTAGTACAGACACATACCCTGACACCAATTATTTGGTATATAGGGTCCCGATTATATATATATATATATATATATATATATATATGTATGTAAATCGTAAAGTTTGGGGACATTTTCAACAGCCAATTTTTTTTGTATACATAAGTATACATTTACGTTAACATCAATATAAATATGAAAATTTTGGAAAATGTTTGTTTTTCTGGAAGTTTGCAATATACTGTGAAGTTCGGGGACTCCAATTCTTCATGAGATATAATAGCACATAGAAATTTTTTTAAACAAAAACATTATTCTCATACCCGTATTATTATATGGCTCATTATATAATGCATTACTCACATAATATCATCCACCCCACCCTCATATTGATCCAAAATAACAGGGTGGTACTGGACGTATTTCGTAGAAAACGAACTTTGCGATTTTCTTTTTTTCTATTTACGCGCTGTTGTAATCGAAAAAACAACATACTGCCCAAACCTTTTTTACTGTAGATAATAAGCAAATGGTGTTTTTCAATTGGGCGTGGTCACTTTCTTGTTTTCCTCACAAATAAAGACCTATAGTTTTTCTAATTTTTTTCTTAGGTGTTGTTAATTCAGTCATGATATCGTTAAATCAAATGATCATCAAATTATAAATATTTGGGATAAATTCAACTATAGAAAATTTGTAGCATCTTACATAATTTCTTATAAAAAAGCGTCCATAAATGTATGTATGATGGTGTGACATTCACTGAGACCTGGAAGATCTACTTAGTTCCTGAGGAATGTCTCAGAGACTAGTATCTCCTTAAGTCCTATTTCCCTGAGGAATTTTAGAAGAACGTCCATAAATAGCTTAGTACTCTAGTCGAATAATAAGATGATCAATTTTAATAATTTGGTAAAAGAATTAGAAACTGTATCAAATGCTGACCTGTTTGAGTACAAAGAAACAAAGTGTAGATGTTAATTTTATCAATTCTGGAAAATTACAAAAAGCTTCTTTCGCTGACTAGATGTTAATTAAAAAATATTGTGGCAAGAATCATTTTATTTGATCCAAACAAAGAGTTTACAAATTACTTGAAAATTGTGAAATTCCAATATTTTTCTGTAAAAAAATAAAAATTATCATACAATCAAATAAACCCATATGCATTTAACGTGAATGCTAATGTCTAACTGAGATATGTAGCTGTCATATCTCTAAAATGGGCTTATTCTGTACAAAAATGTGAGCGGTAACAGTGCTGTAAATCTTCAAGGTTGAGAGATGTTACGAAAAAGCTATTCTGTACGCTTTTGATGTAACTTACATCGATGTATAATAACATTTTCGCTGTTAAGATAACGCCGACCAAACTATTCGACGTTAGGAGTGTTTCAACACTGTTTGTTATAAGTTGAATTGTAAATTTTCATGAAATGAGTCAAAATGAACATCAATATCATCCCATTTTCGGGACGGTGTGTATTAGCAATATCGAAACAAAAAAATAAGCCAAATTTATAAATTGAAATATTTTTTAGGAATTATATGCGTATAGAAAGAAAAATCCGTTTGATATACATACCGTAAGACCTTTTCATTGCCTATTACAGGCTAAATAAAGAAATTAATTTGATACTTAGAGCCACATTTAAAAAATCTAGGAAATGCAAACGCCATCCATTTTTTAAATAAAAATGATAAATAAATAATCCCACTAAAAAAGTCTTCTTCCTTTTGGTTCCTTCATAATCGGACCAATAACTTAAAAATTAGGTAAATTCTACTACACAATATAATATGAGTAAAGTTAGCTACGATGTAATAATGCGCTCTCAATAATCTTTTTACATCGGGTGGTTCAGAATATGATTTTCAACCGCGCTGTTAAATTTGATTTAACATTGCGATTTTAACTACATCGATGTTAAATTTACAGCTGTTACGGATAATTGTACAGAATAAGGCCAATCTATAAATCTATTTATTGAACAACTTTCGGAAAAAGAATTGTTGGATAAAAATGACGGAGATCTCTGGAAGTTATTTTATTCTCAGGTTCACCAATAGACTGGCAAGAGGCGTAATTGATGCACAAAATAGTTAAACATGATATTTTCCATTTTTTTCCAGTAATGGTATAATAGGATTTTCTTTATAAGTGAAATTGTACATAATCTTTTTTCTACGACCGTGCGTTTTAACCCATTTTCCCGTACGCATTTTAGTTTTGAAAGTGCGGAAAAGTGAATTTATGCAAATTTTAAGCTCATTAGATAATTTTTTACTCCGGAAGTTATAACTATTGTTACAACAGTCATCTACTTACCAGTTAACAGCAAATAACTCCACTGGACCGGCAATTTTAAGTAATTCACAGAATGCAACAAATTGTGTTTTCAATATTAATATTTATAATTATTAGTAGTTTTCAGTTGAAGTTTTGTATATGTATGTATGAAATAATTTTAGGAAAATGGGTTGGTATTCTTTTTTGTATATACAGTCGTAGAAAGAATAATGTCCTCAACTCATGCGTAGTGTCGTTCCCGCCCTTGACCGCTTACCCGAACTCCGCTCCGCGTCGTACGAAAGTACGAAAGTATCACTTTCCGCACCAGTTAGGAAAATAACTATTTCCTACGACTATATAGGAAATTAACATATATCGCACTATCTACTCTGGCTTGAAGTTTCTCATATCATCATAGTGACGCGAACCGTGCGCTATAATATCACCCTAGTGTGATATCATATCGCACGGTTCGCATGAATTCGATTAACGTGGTTTTCTTATTTAAATTTACCTACGTAATAACTACAAATATAGCACAAAACACAAAATCTGTTCAAAAATTATTAAGATTCGCCAAAAAAAACAACTAGGTACGGCCGGAAATCGAATCGCGGTCTATTCCAGCATTCTCCGTATTGTCATAACGCGGATAGCTGTCAAATGTTCTTATTTTGGGTATATCTATAGTATGGCTGTAGGGAATTTAAAAAAATCAAATTACGAAGAATTAAAATGTCTTCTGCGTTATTTTGAAAATATTTTGCACTACAAACTGATTATTTCAAAAATAATCATATATGTTGTATACAGTTATTGATGTTTTCAAATAAATAAAACCATCATACTTCGTAAATTTATCGCGTGATCGTGAAAAATGTATACTATAATAAATTATAAAAGGGAAAAATAATAAAGTAGGCTCAATCAAAATTCTCAAATTATAACACAAAGCATAGAAATAGTTTTTGTGAAGTGTAAGTGAAATATTTATCACATAAAAGTGTAAACGAATTATAATTGTGAGATAAACTAGAAATAAAAAGTGTTAGTCTCGGTTTTTTATTATAATGGAAGTTGATACTGATAGTAGCGAAAAATCTAAGGTACTTTTTAAATATTTTCAATTTCCGCACTCACCGAACATTATTTTTGAAAAACCATTACATTAATAGTATATTAAGTATCAACAACGGTAAGGGTTGTTTACCGGTCGACAGCAATGTTTTTTTGCTGGATACCGGTATTACCCTTAACGTTCGAAATGCTTATACCATTTTTTGCGCGATCGTATTGAAATATTCGAATTTCGAATAAAATAATTTAAATTTCTTCGAAATGAACGAAATGTCAAAAGTGACATTTATACTTCTCGATCAGTTTAAAACATAATTTGCATTTTGGTGGAATTGTTTTCATGCTATTTATTACTTTTTATATTGTTCTGTTCGATTCTGTTCATCAAAAAAATATCAATCTTCTCATTTTTTTTGTTCCTTTTGTGTAATGAATGAAGTAATATATTATTTAGGACCACTTAAATGTATTTAGGGCTAAGACGTGGGACCACTTAAATGTATGTAGGGATAAGACGTCGGCAAGTAATTTACTTAAATCACTTACCGACGTGTTAGACTTAGGAACCAGTAAACACAACCTACCGACCTGACAACTGATGCTGTAAATAAACAAAAAAGATCGATCGCGCAAAAACAATATTTGTTACAATTATCGCAAGGTCGTAGGAAAAATAGTGTACATTACTTGTGCGAAAGTGATTGTTCACACTCGTAGGAGTTTCCCACTCGTGTGAAAAATGTCACTTTCCGCAATCGTTACGTAATATACTATAACCAACACTTTTACTCTGAAACGTCGTATAGGAAAATATGGAAAATAGTAATTACCAAACTGTTATGCCAAATAAATCTGCGTTTTAAAAAGTTTTTCTGGTCTACCTGATAAATATAACAAAAACCGTAGTATTGCATGAGCTGCAAAGTAGCGCCAACTTGAAATGTATGTAACTTTCTGCAAACATTTCATATGAAACCATGAGCATTGCTTGAATTACCTATAACGGACCTATCGCATTACATGCAGAAACTAAATTACTATTTTTGACTCAGAAATGGTCTAAGATTTTTAGCCTATCAGCAGTTGAACCAGAAAAGTCCCTTCCAACGATATATGCTGCAAAATCAATTCCGCTGATTCGTTTAAAAATTATCTCCCTGATAAAATAGTGTTGGATAAAAAGTAGAAGAATTTCACCAACATTTCAAAATAATAAACACCATGAAAGAATAGAATATATCACGTTTTACTATTTTGTGCAACAGTACAAATTTCCAGAATAGCATTCTATTTTTCTTCGTGCTTTTTAAGTTGATTGTGAATCCACGATTGGAACTATGTGCCGCCCTATTAGATGCTCAATTAGTAAACCAAATACATGATACAATAAATAGTAATATGACAGTGTTTTATTGGTCGGATTCTCAAGTCGTTCTTTATTGGTTAAAAACCGAACCAAATTTGTTAGAAACTTTTGTCGCCAATAGAATATCAAAACTCCAAACACCAACGAATGTTGATAATTGGAATTATGTCAAATTCATTAAAAATCCTGCTGACTTAGCCTCTAAAAAACTTTGTTTATGTAATATTTGGTGGAATGGCACATCATTTCTATATACTACTGAGTCTTCATCTTGGCTCACCTTGTTTTGGCCAAATTTTTGTTAAAAAAATTCAGATGTACCAAAAATGAAAAAGTAATCCCACGTTGTGCTTAAAACTTTTAATATCTTCAATTTAATTACAGAATTTGTTGGAAGATGGAGCAATGAATATCATCAATTGATAAATAGCAAATATATTGATAAAAAATCCAAACTTTTTCATTCTATTCCTTTTATTGATGATAGTCAATTAATTCGTGTAGGAGGAAGATTAAAATATTCTGATCAACCAATAGATAAACGACAACCTATTCTTTTGCCACAAGGGCATCCATTGACTTTGTTATTTTTTGACCACTATCATAAATACCTACATCCAGGACCACAGTCACTATTATCCCTTGTTCGGCAACATTATTGGCCAATATAGGTATATAGGTAAAATATTAGCAAAACAAACTTTAAGAAAATGCATCACTTGTATTCGTCACAAGCCACCTGATAATAAGGTACAAATTGGCCCGTTGCCCAATGAAAGAATTATTCCCGCATTCCCATTTCAACATGTTGGAATATATTACACCGGACCATTTTCAATAACCGATAGACCAAGTCCCTGCAACCTGAACGAAAACGGAAAAATTAGCCCAATCAGAATTTCCTAGCTCATTTAAACTAGCAGCATTTTAATTCAAGTTGAAGATTTTTCAATTTTCTACAAATCTTCCGCTATACTTTTTTAATATGAACTCTCTTTTAGCCAAAATTCGTGCTTGAATATCGAAAACCGAGATTTTAACGCCTTTCGTCCTCCACTTCACTTTATTCAACCTGAGGAGGACACTTTTCCCCTCCTTTGAAGGTTATACCTACTAAAATTTATAAAAATTTACCCGAATCAGATTAAAATGATTTAATCAACATGTTCCATTTTCAATTCTTTTTACCAATATTGAGAGTTTATATCTCGAATAACCCATTACATAAGGAGAGAAGTATGTCACAGTTCAATTGATTAAAATGAGCACAAATGCGTACGGAGAAAATAGTGACAATAAAACATAATCTCTCTTTGCACTCGAAACATGTTTTAAATACCTACTGCGATTCATAAAATGAGTCAATTCCATATCTTCCTAACTTTTTTTTGCTCATAGAAACTATAAGGAATTTAAAAAGTATTTCAAAAAGATAAAAACAAACTATTTTTTCAAATGTCCTCAAACTAACCATTATTCCTCCTCTTGAAAAAGTTTGGGGACACGTCCTCAAACTAACCAATTCCCAAGATAAAAATTTGAGGACGGACCCCAAAGTCAACAGTTGTCCCCAAACTGATCAATTGGTCTACAAAAATGTCCCCATACTTTACGATTTACATACATATATATATATATATATATATATATATAAAAAAAAAAAAAAATATATAAATATGAATTTTTTTTTCATTAGAATTTAAGTGCCTCGACAACTATGGCCATTGGCACTGTACAAAAGACAAAAAGACATATTATAAATACATACACTATCTTAAAACATGAAATTGGTAAAATTCTCGGTAAAATATCAATCTAGTTTATATTTTGTGGTAGAGGTTAGTTGATTTGAGGAATTTCAATGTCTTTGGGATTTCATCAGTGCAGTTTAAAAGCTCTCTCAGGTTTGGTCTTAGGTCTAGGCGCTTGTATGTAATGGTGTATTCCTGGCAGTCTGTGAGAATATGTTTAATGGTTAAAGTACTATTGAAGTGACGGCAGACGGGAAGGTTTTCAGAAGACATCAAGTAACCATGTGTGTATCTGGTATGGTTGATCCGCAATCGTCTAATGACAGTAGCTTCTCTCCTGGTTAGGAAATCGAGGGAGAGACAGCCGATTAATGGTTGTATATCGTAAAGGGCTGTTTTGCTGTTGTGCCAAAAATTTTGCCAGGACTCCTTGACGGACTTTTTGAATAATCGTTTTATGTCATCTGGGAGCTGGAACGTTGTTGTGGTGATGGAAGAAGAGGCTTCTTTAGCATGGTGGTCAGCGTTTTCATTGCCAGTAATTCCAATGTGAGATGGGAGCCAGATAAGATAGACTGTTACATCACGAGCTGAGAGAGTTTGATAGATGTCATGGATGTTTTGAACTATTGGATGGTCAGTAAAGATGGTATTGAGTGAATTAATTGAGGAAAGTGAATCGGTACAAATGGCACCACACTTGAAGGGAGAAGAGATTTGCTTGAAAGCTTGGAAGATGCTATACAACTCACCAGTGTGAACGCTACATGTTGAGGGCAACCGATAGGAACCTATTAGTTCGTGGTTGGTTGTGACGGAGCAGCCAACACCAAAAGAAGTTTTTGAGGCGTCTGTGTAGATAACTACATCATGTGGTGTTTTTTCTAATATTTCCAAAAATGCTTTCTTTATAAGTATTTGGGCGATTCATGTTTATTGAACTTGGTAAATATTAAAATTGAATCAATCATACAAGTAAATATGTACGCCCATGGTTGAGTTTTTTGACATTTTTTTTGACACTAAAAAACAAGGAGAAAAGTGGAATGAGGTTTATGAAATTTGCATAAATTCTTTGTTAAAACTCATCAAATTTTTGTTGGTGTATTTATTGGATTACTAGAAATTCTCCGCTATTTTTAATTTCACAAATTGTGCATATTCAGAAGTGCTCTTGTATCATTTGAGTGGTTAAAATAGGTTCACACTTATTGTAGTTACTCATTTCTCTAGATGAAGTGCCTGGCCACTTCTATTCCGTTTTACTATTTCATTCTCGGTAAAGAAGGTTTCTGCAAAGATGAACAAATTGCATCTTTCCTTTTGAATGGGGTTTGAAAATTTGATGCGATTGACGCGAATTTTCAGGTCTGTGCGATTTGAGACTTGGATTCTCTATTGGGGTGCGAATTCGGGGGTTATTTTTCGGCGATAAAGGTCTTACCCTCCTGATAAATATCATATAGGAAGCTACAAATAGGGTTACAAAAACATGCTTCTATTTGCTGAGGTGTGATTTTTCGTATTGGATTTTCGGATAAACAAAATATCCACTTGAATTTCTTTTCAATCGTTAAAAAATATCCATCTACTATACCAGGTGTAACATGGTTATTGAAAGAATTAATATCAGTAATTTTCTGTTCGTTCTTTTGCTATTTTTTACTCCTAAATTTTGTGGTTAATAGTTAACATTTGCAGGCTGCTTCTAATATAAAGTATCCTACGGAATATATATTTTCGGTGAAATATTATGTAACATTTTGTAATTAAGCGATCTAAAATAAAATTCGACCGCATAAATTGTAAATTAATTCTGGCTTCACTATTTCGAAACTAAATTATGATCCGCATTACAAATCTACTCATTAGTTGGGGGATAATACTAATTGATTTTCCGCACGGGATTTGGTTTCACAAATTACTGGAAAACAATGAGGCGGGTTAAAGTTTTTAAATGAAAGCTTTTAAAAGCTAAATATGCGAAAAAATAAAAAAAAAACAATGTAATAAGATGGCCAATAAATGCTTAAAATTAATTAATTATAACATAGTTTTCTGGAGTGTACCCTTTAATTAGGGTGAGTAAAATCCTTAGCCTTGGACTGGTTTGCAAAAATCTTCTCAGCTACACATTTTTTTCATTCCAAACCAGACCACCACGCTATAGATATAACAATAAAGTTTCAACTCCATTGTTTGAACCACTAAAATTGTGTAAATTTGCAAAATGACCAAACAGTCAAGAAATTTTATCTACTTCGCTTCATCCATTATGCAGTTTATCCCTAAAGTTATGTAATTAATGAATTGTGTGTATTCCCTTTCATGTTGGGAATTTTTTGTTGAAAATACAATTACCAAAATCAAATTGTTGAATCAAGCTGTGGTCGCTATTGATTTCTTTTGTTATTTATTTCAGTAGTGAGGGCAACCCTTTTTATATTGCTAAAAAAGCTATATAAGCTATTCCAAAGTGAATCTGGTTTGTAAGCTATGAGTTTAGGGTTCAACAAACCTGCATGAGTATTTAAATAAAAAAGAAGCAGAAGCAATTTTATGCCGCTATTCAATATAAAAGTGAGCTGTATTTATAAAGGCTGCTCAGAAACTCTACATACTATAAGTGATTTTGTCAAAATTTTGCTGTTAAGTAAGTTTTTTAGCATATCTCAAAAAACCACTACCTACAATTTCCAAATTTGGTGAATTGTATAAATCTGCAGTGATAAATAGTTCACTTAAACCTGCTTTTTATTATTGTTATAACACAAACATTAACTTGCTCTTATTATGACGTACCGTTTTGGTATTTAATAACATAGTTTTAAAAATAAAAAAAAATATCTCTTCTTTCAAAAATGTTTATTCCCTAATTATGCATAGTACCCTGCTTCAAGCGGTACCACACTGTAAAAAATTTTAAGTTTCCTGATAAATGCTTTATAATGTTTATATATAGTGTTTTTATAGCGTTTGCGGACATATACGTTTGGACAGGAAACTAACGTGGAACTCTCATCTACACAGCAAAGCAAAAAGAGCATATGTGGCTTATGAGCAGTGTCGGAGGACAGTGGAACGCACATGGGGTCTGTCACCCCGTGTGGTCACCTGGATCTACACTGCAATAATAAGACCCATGTTAAAGTATGGAGCAATTGCATGGGGACCGAAGGTTCTACAAGCAACGGCCATCCAAAAAATTATATCAAATACAGCGAATGGCTTGTTTAAACATCACAGGAGCCATGAGAACAACACCAGCCGCAGCAATGGAACTAATTACTGGTCTGACTCCTCTGAACCTGTACGTCAAGGAGGTTGCGTTAATGGCCATGGTACGATTGCGTACGGCTGGTGTGAACCCCGAAGTAGGAGTGGGCCAATTGAGGTTAAGCCTATGGCAGGAAGCGCTCACTGCGCTACCTCTGCTGCAGGCAGCCAACGATGCAATTGAACCCAGGTTTTTGTTTAACAAACCCTACAAAATTCAAATAAAACAGAACACAGAGCCAGATGCTTCAAATGCAATACGCATATATATACAGATGGTTCAAAAATAAAAGAAGGCTCAGGATGTGGAGTTTACTCGAAAGCACTAAGCCTGAAGATTAAGTGGGGAATGAGAAACAATACCAGCGTGGTTCAAACAGAACTGGCTGGTATCTCAATTACCACAAAAGAACTAACCAGAAGAGGAATTTCTGGTAAAAACATAATAATCTGCACTGATAGTAGACAAGCCCTATTAGCCTTGAACAGACAACGTGTTATATCCTGGCTAGTACTAGAGTGCCACCAAGATTTAGCTGACGCCTCGGCAGAT
>CAJUYG010000720.1:71094-84809 GCA_910591675.1 Galerucella calmariensis | reverse complement strand
AACTTCGAGAGGATTATCTCCCCTATTTGGGGTACTTCCTGGAAAATCTGTTCATAAACAGGTAGTGTAAAATAAAAATAAGTATCAGATTTCAATTTCATTTCTACTAGTAGTACCTAACAACCTTGTTCCTGCTGTAATATTTACATATCTATGTGACCATTTTCAGCACATTAATTCCTGTTTGTGACCAAATCGCATTCCTATTTTCCAATCAATTTCATACTCGTATCATTCGCTTTTCACTGCGGAAATTCTGTTAATCCTACTTCAATTATTCCAATACATACGATGAATTGCAACTTCATTTATCCAACCTCAATGATTAATTTTTCGTCTTGTAATGAATTTTGAGCGATTGTGCAGCACTAAGTAGACCAGGCAAGCAAGATAAAAAGTCCACAAGACCTTGAATCATTAATTAATATTCACACTAATTTTGTCTGCTCCTGTAATACATATGTTACCGTGAAAGACCGAAATCTGGTGAATGTCGAGATACACCGGTGAATGTCAACATTCTCAACGTTGCTTGACTTATGTCCGAAATATTGTTGAAATTTCATTATTTCTAACTTACACCGGCGATTGTCGACATTCAGGATGCACTCATGGTGTATGTTAAAAAAAATTTTTTTTTAAATAAAAACAAAAAATCTATAGGTCTTTATTTATTAAAATAATTTGGGAAAAGGATTTTGTTGAACTCAAAACAAACAGTAGAACATAAAAATATAAAATGAAATATAGAAAATAAGAACAATATCTTATTTATTGCAACAATTTAAGCTACCGAATTGCACAAAAGTTCCTTGCTTTTACAGCTGCATTTAGTCGTGGAACACTTCCTTTTGCAGTTACAACGTAAATAGCCTGGCCTCCACTTTTTGAATTAGCAGAAGCTGCTTCACTTAGCGACATTTCTTTTGTTGAAACTTCGTCCATGGAAAGTAACTTTACTTTACAAATTACGAACTGATTACGGGTGAAAAGCTGCTTCAAGGTACCATTTTTGTTAGCTAATCTATAAAAGACTGAATCCTCTATCCCAACAACAACCGCTAACACATTTCGAGGGTCTGTACGACCACGGTCGACATCAGGGACTTGAATTCTTACGGTATCACCAATTTGGGCAGGAGGAAACTTTTTTTTTGAGGTTCGCAACATTTTTGTTGCTTGAAGTAGAAGATTCTCTTTTGCAGCTACTCTTTTTAAAGAAATTAGCTCGTGTTGTTCAGTCAGTGCTTGAGATGAAGATGTGTTAGGTGGCGATTCAGTCAGTGCTTGAGATGAAGATGTGCTAAGTGGCGGATCAGTTCCAATGGTATTTTCATTATCAATGTATGTTTCAACATAAGCTTCTAGCTGTTCTTCGGTCTCAATGTTTGAAATTTTCCTGCTCCCGCGAGGGAGTGATGACGATGTTATACTCCTTTTTGGTTTAACGCCAAACAGGGCTTCATAAGGACTCTGGCGTATTCCTTCGTGATAAGTTGTGTTTTTGGCGAATTGGACAGACGGCAAACCTTCTGACCACTTGTTTAAATCATTGTCTTGCATCCAAGCAGTTAACATATTTTGCATGTCCTGATTGGCTCTTTCAACTGAGCCTTGTGTTTGACTGTGACGAGGCTTTCCGTGCACTATTTTAACATCTTTCCACATAGCGCATAGTTCAGATATGACTCGATTACTGAACTCTCTGCCATTATCCGAATGCAATATAGCGGGAGCACCAAATATAAAAAAAATTTGGAGAAGGTGATATGCTACTTCTTCCGATCTCTTGCTTTTTAAAGGTCGTAACTGGACAAATTTGGTTAAATGATCTTGATATACCATTATAAACTTGTAATCGCCATCCCTGTGTGATTGCAAGTCTATCAAGTCGACTTGACATCTAGAGTTCAATTCGGAACTGAGCATTGGTTTCACAACAATACCTTTTTTAGGCGCACTATGTTTCATTTGACTTTGTTTACACAAATTTAAATACAACATTACAACTTCATAAGTGATATTTTTGTATCTAACTTGCAATTCTTTAAGCATTCGTGTTCTTCCTCCATGGCCTGTTCATATGTGAGTCTCAGAAAGTATTGTAAACAACTCATCATTAGTGACATAATACTGGATATTTGTTTCTCCTGGTTTTAATGGCACAATTAACTTTTCTCCATCACTTACTTTTAAAATGTCAAAACGTTTTAAACGTCTGTAGTCCAAAGGTGTACTACACTTACTTTTAGCAGAAATTACTCCAGAAACGATTTTAGAGTACTTTTCTTGTGAAAAATGAAAACAATTGTCTTCTCGTTTACTTCCAATTAAGGCATGTAACTTTTCAAAAAACTTATCACGTATCACTGTAGTAGCCATTGAATACAAATTATAATTTCTAATAAGAAAATTAAATTAGGTTAGGGAGCGCTGTCAAACGTTGCGTTAGACTGACGAAGACAAAGCTAAGTGTCCGAGAATCACCGGACCGCATTTGTGTTTGTCGACATATACCGGTGAAAGTCCGAATGTATAATAGAATTAAGAAATGTTCGGACTTTAGACCCATTTTTGCTTCTTTTCGTGTCTGTTCCCCAGGAGTTTACGGTCTAGGAATAGAACTAGATATTTTCTTGGTTATCTAAAGCACCTCGGAAATGATTTCCGTTTTAATGTAATTAACAATAGCTTTCTTCTACGTTCTAATCAATTGGTCTGGAGGATTTTGGGTTTGATGCGTCCCTATTTCCAGGTTTTTGTATGAAGGTGATCATTGCCCTTCTACATGCTTCTGGTATATAATCCAGATCTAAGCTGCTTCGACTAATTCTAACCAAATGTGGTAGATTTTTATCTCATTGAACCGGTATAATTGGTTGGTATAGGTATATTTACGATTGGAATATTTTAACTCATATTTTTGCTTCACTGGTCTATATGGATCGGGAATTGTTATGAGAAGCCCCATCATGAATTCAATTTTCTATTATATTCAATAAATTATCGATCAGTATTAGTATTAAAATGTTCTGCAAAACTAATTATGTTCGAACAATATATGTATATATCATTAGAATATAAGCAAATTACTTGTAAATGTTTTTCTCAGTCTAAAATCCTAATAATGGCCGTAAATTAAGCATCTCATATTCCGCGGAGCATTCTTCTAAAACATTTCTCAAAGTACCTATATCTCTTAATTTAGTCTACTAATTGCTTGCATAATTAATTCTTTCTTGTCAAGCAAGCTACACAAAATAATTAAAAGGATTTTGTATTGTCTACTGCAAAGAAAGATAATTCATTCTAAATTTTGAAATACAACTGAAGAAATTATTTTGCCACAAAGATTATTTTTAGTAGTAGAGTAACTTATCATTGATTGTTACAGATTTAAAACGTCCAATGATTCGAAAGCTGATAAATATAAAATTTGGCAGATATAAACAGTTGAAGCTGATTGAAGTTGTCTTCAAGCGATGAATCCAAAATGTAACGTGGCCGGAAATGAAAGGTAAAACATTATAAAAAATATAAGCATTAGTTTCACCAAATTTTATAATTCTAATGATAACAGTTTCCGAGATATTATACAGTCATAACGTCGTGGGACACTCTCTATAATTATTGTTATTAAAAGGCTGAAATAAATCATTTTTTCTTCAGCTAAGCATTACTAGCCTAAACTCCACACGATTTTCCAAAAACTAAAAGCAGTACTTAATGCGAAATGAACTGATTTCCGAAGAACACCTCGTATTTAGACAATTAGGGTTAGTTTCAACTAATAGCTCAGTTTACCCTTTGAAACTGTGCTCCATACAGTCCTAATTATCACTCGCTTAATCAGCCGAACCTGATTAAAGGGGAGAACTTTTATTGGGTTCTCTCAGTTCGTTTCTCATGAGGTAAATATTTTGGAGATCTTGAGAAAAATTAGGTAGTTGTGATGGTGGCAAACTGGAAAAGTGTTCGTTATAAAACAAAATTAAAACACAAAAAATATCCTTTTTAATACTTCACTTTAGTTTAAATTAAGTTTGTATTTTATTGCTTCAGATACTTAGAATTAGAACTTTAGTTCTTTACGTCAGGTTAGGTATGAGCGACCGGGGGTCGCGACGCAAAAGATCTGACCGTTACGTTACGTTATGTTACGTTGGTTCGTTATGTGCCTTGCTTGCGTGCGTGTGCTCTCTCCTGAGTCTCTCTCACGTTTACGATGCAGCGATTCATATGCTTCGGCCGGGAATCGAACCCGGGACCGCCCGCGTGGCAGGCGAGCATTCTACCACTAAACCACCGATGCTACATTAAAATTCTATGCAAAGCTGGTATTCGCAGCGCTGGTTATCTACTTGAATTTGTTCGGATAAATTTTTACTATTATTTCCATAATTTTTTTTGCGCGATTGATCTTTTTTGTTTATTTACAGCATCGGTTGTCAGGACGGTAGGTTGTGTTTACTGGTTTCTAAGTTTAACACGTCGGTAAGTGATTTACTTACCGTTCAGACGTCGTAAAGTAATAAAAAACAATTTCACCAAAATGCAAAATATATTTTAAACTGATCGAGAAGTATAAATGTCACTTTTGACATTTATTTCGTTCATTTCGAAGAAATTTAAATTATTTTATTCGGAATTTATTTCAATACGATCGCGCAAAAAATGGTATAAGCATCTCGAACGTTAAGGGTAATTACAACGTTTGCATGTAGATTCCTCTCGTAAAATTGGACAAAACGATATGAGGATTAAGGGGTCTAGCACATTTACTTTTCGAAATACAGGGTGTTGAAATTTTGAAAACTTGAATGTTTTAATTCGATAACTTTAAAATGGATGGATAAATTGATTTGACATTTGGCAGGTTGTTTTTAAATGTAAAAGGGCATATTTTGATAGAAATAGTAGTTTGTGCAACTAGTGTGGATATGGACAATCCACACGAGTCGAACAGCATATTTTTTCTACGACCCACTTAAGAAAAAATCTGGAAAATAAAAATTTCTATAAACTGTAATATAACTTCAAATTAAAAATTTAACAATTCAATTTTATGTTTCCACTAATTTTTTTGTGGTAAACTTACAGTTCTTGAATGTCCAATTTGTATAATGCTACGGTTTCCCTTTTTAAATATACGATGCTGTTATAAGTAGATGTTGCCAGTCGGACCCCCTCATGAAGGGTACCGTACCATTATCTATAATAATGAATATTCTGCTAAATATTTCAAACGTCTACCTGTTGTCGTTATTAATATCAAGCAGAATAATTATTTAAAAATAAAATTAACAATAAAAAAAAAATTCCTCACGGGGAATCGAACCTGGGTGTACCGCGTGAGAGTCTGGTTTGCTCACTACTCGACTACCGAGGAATATGCAAATTGTTTATCTATAACGTCAGATGTATTACATAATTTTTGCTTAGGAACTAAAGTTCCTACCGTGTGTCCCGCGACACGTTCTACCTTTTTTTATAGTGATGAGCAAAGTAAGACCAATTCTTGGTCTTGTCTATTCGATCTTGGTCTTGCATATTCCGTCTTGTTCTTGTTAATTTAGTCTTGGTCCTTTCTTGCGAAAAAGCAAGCCAGACCAATTTTGCTTATTACCAATTTTTGACAGTGTGCAGTGAATTAAATTGTTTTGTCTATGTTCATATTGCAGTAGGATTTAATTTAATTCTGCGTTTCCAAACATAAATCACAATTTTTAATTCAATCGATGCTTCATATTTACACAAACAATCATTATTAAATATTAATCCAGCGTTCATATTTGAACATTAAGCTGGGGTAAGAGAGAGAAAATTTCAATTTTAAAACCTCGATTCGTTGCAATTTTATATAGATATCAAATTCTGTGAATTGGAATAAACCCCAACCTATAGGTAACGACAGGATTTGATATGAATATGCTACGAATAGGAGAAATAGAGATTGTTTCAAATTAAAATCACACACCATGTGAAAAAAAGAATGATCAAACACGAGGCACTCTGATTAGTTTTTGATTATTGAAACATAGAAAACGAATTATTTTCATCATAACTGTTACAATGGTGATTACACAAGAGCAAAAGCGTAAATGAATAATAAAGCGCAATATCAGATCTTATTTTTATCTTTCCTTCACTGGTATTATCTATTTTCGGTTTTCTCGTAAATAAAATTTTGCTCTCGCAACATTTTTGCCAATAAATAACTGTTTTTTGTCGGTCTGGTATTGCACGTACCGATGATATAATTAAAAAAGTTTTATTTCTCATTGTCTATTGCTCGTACAAGTTGTTTGTTTTCCGAGAATGGAAGAATACCTAACCAACTGAAAATTCAGATGAATCGGTTAGATGGAATTGTAATTCACAAAAGGTGATACAGTTTTCGAAACTTTTGGACAATGTAGATATTTTTTCATGGAAATTTAGTAACGGGTCAATATTTAAAATACGTCTGTTACTGTTGTGGATTTATGTCTAGCCTGTTCGCTTTGTCGCCTTCAATACTAAATTGATTAGAATCTTCCTTTTCTTATTCTCGTTCTTCATGATCAGGAGTTTTTCTACCTTTCGGTGTATGGTTGGGTTTTATCTCGTTATTTTATTTGCCTCCACTTATTCCTATCCTTCCGGTCCTCTTGTGTTCATTTATCGCTAGTTTTGTGCTATACGTACCATAAAGATATTTTATAATAGCTAAAACATAAAATTTGGTTTACCCCATGTAAATCTTCACGTATAATTTTATGACTAATCATTCAAGCAAATTAAGTAAACTACATCATTTATATCCCGGTCTTGCATGCGGTCAGAGGTTATCAACCATTAATTATAAAGCATCTATAGATATTAATAATTTAACAAAATATATGTTAATTTTACAGACTGATAAGTAATACTTGTAGCAGTCAATGACATCACATTTGTTCCCCCATTCTGAATATCTATACCACTCATTTTGATAGTCACTACTTGAACTACCAGCTCCAATGTAATATTGGGTAAAATAGGCAAAGACGAAAAAAAAAAGAGAAGATATGACCATTGGAAAGATCTAGTTCGTATGCTGGGTACTGGTTAAGGACCCAGTCGAACATGAGTTTCCCATCTCGGCCCGAAAAAAAAACGGGATATTGTCGGCTGAACGGGCACCCGAAGAAGCTCAAAATAGTGTCACAGCAATTCAGAATGCAAGGGCACAATACGTAGGAGATTATTTGATAGAAGAGGGACATTTACCTGCAGATATCCTAAAATTCCTCTGGGAAATAAGACTGGAGGAGCTACTAGTCTATGAGACTTTGCTCAGGAACAAAGAAGTAAGGGGAAACAATAGATCATTTAGGCCTCAGTGAATGTCTCCCCAAAATACCCACATACATAAATACATAAAAATAAAACGTAGCTATTACATGTTGAGTATATATATTGGCTTAACACCCCCGAGGGGGTAGCGCCGCTTCAAAAAGCTTTTTAAATCCTTTTTTCGGGTTGGATCAATCCCCTTCTCTTCCTTCACTTCCTTATATTTTTTCGGCAATCTGGCGACATTTCTTCCTATCTTTTGTTTTTTCTTTCCACTGCCTTATTCCTATGCTATTGAGGTCGCTTATAACCTCTTGTAACCACGTTGTTTTAGGTCTTCCTCGCTTATCACAAGGTTTCCATTCCATCATTGCATATATTGTTGACTTTGCACCTGCCCTCCATATGTGTCCCAACCATTTTATTCTCTGTTCCTTAATTTTTTGTACTAAATCTTTTCCTATTTCAAGTGCCAATTCTGCGTTTGTTCGTTTTTTATAATCATCTCCCACTTTTTTCGGTCCTAATATCATTCTCAATATCTTACGCTCTTGTATTCTCAAATCTTCTTGATGTTTTTTGGTCATTGTTAATGTTTCTGATGCATACATCAATACAGGTCTTATAATTGTTTTGCATACTCTCATTTTCGTCTTCTTACTTATTAGTTTACTTCTTAACAGTTTTCTATTGATATGGAATGCTCTATTTGTGGCTGCTATTCTTTCTTTTATTTCGGTTTCTTTGTTTCCGTCATTAGATATTGTTATACCCAAGTATTTTATTTTATCTACCTCTTGAAACTTATAATATAATCTCCAATCTTAATATGCCTGTATTCACACTTCTTTTTGAATCTCAATAGCTTTGTTTCATCCGAATTTATTTTAAGACCAATTTTTTTTCCCTTCTTTCACTATTTCTTGTAGCATTTCTTCCATAATTTTCCTATTTTTTGTTACTAGTGCAACAACATCAGCGTATGCTATTAGTTGACCTCCCTTTGTTCTCAAGTTTCCTTTACTTATCTTTTTTAACATGTTAAGTGCTTTCCCATTTATTGTCATCTGATAACTTTTTTTTTCTTTGAAGACTTTCCACTTATACATATATTCCGTCTTCGTGGTCAAACTCTTTTTCTTTTTCCAGCAGTTATTAAGGTTCCCACCCTTCCACTTCACCAACCCAGCTTTGCTTTCCAATTTTTTTTTGTTTAAACTTCTTTTCATATATTTTCTTTTCACTAATATTAATATGTAAGTATATTTGTAGCTTATTTTAAACTTATAATAACATATTTTCTCACCTCCATTTATTTTTTGTCTCTGTAAGAACTTTTTCTTCATAAAAGAACAAGATACAACGTGTAACATTGTTACTGCATACTGATAAGTCTGCGGTGTTTGCGGAATAATCTGCAAATATTTGTTTCTGCTGATTATTCTACTCTCGCGTAATTCCTTGGAGTGTTGTTTCTTCTTATAGAAATAGATCGTCAGACAATGCGGTTATTGCGCTGGTGTTATGGATATTTTAAAAATGTACTTCAAATTTTTCGCAAAGAGTGATTGATATTAATCTAGAATGGATTCAACTTTTGTTGAAACGATTTTTATCGTTCAACAAAAATTGAAATGTAGGTTCACACAGGGATTTTCATTCGATTTTAGTTGATCAATAAAAATCGTTCAACTAAAATCGACTAGTGAGAACGCGCCTTTACCGAATGTGACATTCAAAATTTAATGACAAAACAGGCAGAAGATAATTTTTTGCTACTGGTTGTTTATTGTTGAAATGTACACAGAATCTAAGTTAAGAAAGCTGTCTAAAATTTTTCTGAAAAGATAATTTAAATGTCCTCGATACACTCCTGTATTCCTGCTTTATGGATTAGATGATCTTGTGTTGTTTAGCTTAAAAGTAGGGAATATCGGTGCGTAAGTGATGACTTATTCTTTTAATAACAATTCTAACCGAGAAAATCTATTTTGAAATCCTTGTGATAAATCTTTTAGAATTTGTAATGAATCATCCGCGTCTCATCCAAAATATTTCAGATACCACTTGGAAGAAGCTTTTTCAACTGAATAATTATCAGCTGTTAAATATGAATGATTTTTTTAGTGTGGGATAAGATAAATAAAAATTTAATTTAACATGAAAAAGTTTGGAAATGAGAAAAATTTACAAAATATCCCCAAGATTGACGTTAAGAGCAGGAAATAATGTAAACTAAACTGTTGAAATATCAGACTGTTTTGTGTAGAATATGCAAATTTCAGTGTCTACCTATCATTTGTATTTAGTACGATTTTCCCCAGTTTATTCTCCTAAGAAACAGATCCGAAATGGTAATGAATTCTCCTTTATTGGGATTCTAAGAAAATTCCCTGCAAACAAAAGCAATATATAGCAAATCTTTCGTACTTTGCGAATTATTGATCTTCTACCAAATGTCTGCATTCATGACAAAGTAATTGGATCTGTTTAAATTAGTTTGATTTGATAGTCGACTTAATTTCTTACATCACAAAAAGGCGTCTTTAAAAAATTTATTTTTATTGCTCACACGTGTTTTTAATTGCATTCCTTTTGATTTACTCTGATTCAAAAGTGTTTTCAAATTTTATTAACAATACATAATAGACTATTTTATCATTTAAATTATTGTGACGTGACTAAGAAATTTGTCATGAAAAAACAAAATTTAGAAACATTTTTTCTTGTAGTTATAAATTTTCTGGTAAAAATTCTTGGCTTGGTCTAAGGACTGACTTTATAAGGTAAATACAAGTGTCTGATTATTTTCGCGTAATTAAGTTTCTCTAAAAGAAATACTAACACAATAATGCCATACGAAATAGATACCTACATACATTTTTTGTTCATATATTGTAACCCTTGAAAGTTAAGAGTAACTTCTAGCTAATCTTTGCCTTCTCTGGGCATTTATGCTAAAATATATCCGCAAAGAAGAATGACGCTTCATCGCTATTTATTTGCACGTATTCACCAACGCTTATCGGATATTTATATTATATTAACTTTGTGCTACAGCAAAAAAAATCAGTATGGATTCAGGAACTCCCGTTGAGAACTAGAAGCGTGTATTTGTCTTTGAACAAAGATTGGCGGCTGACTCACGGTAGTTTCCTAAATATCACAACTTGGCAAATAGAACAATGGATAACTTCATATCTCGGGTTGAGAGATCAATATCACATTTAAAATAAACTCCGTGGAAATAGAAAATTTAAATTGAAAAAAATGAACTTTTAATGAAACGGGAATTGTGCCTTACAGTGTGACCCATTTTGTTTGGAAGCACCCTTGTAAAATCCGCATTTCTCAACCGATTTTGAACTTTTTTTAATTTTGTGTACTACAAAGCAAAAGGGTAACGAAGACGCCGATATCTCAGCTCAAGAATCAGTCAGCAACAGTCATACCCCAAAATTGGAGCTGATACCTTACCAAGACCACAAAGCAACTGTCAGGAGCTTTGTTGTAGATAAGTGGCAACATAAATGGAACCTTCAGAACCATAACAAAATGCATGAAGTAGTGACAAATGTGAGAGAAACCCCCTCCCTACCGACTACAAGAGCTGAACAAATTAAAGCTACCCGATTAAGGATTATTATTTTATTATTATTAACTTTATTGTATTTAAAGAATATTACAATTCTTATTACAAGAGGTTCGGATTCATTACAAATATGTTTGAAACAAAAAAAATAAGGTTAAAACATTAAATAACAATAGGTATCTACATGATGTTCTATGAGAAGTGAATACCATAATATGTATAAAATCTATTCATCTAACGCAAAGGCTCTTAATTTTAATATATTTAGTATGTACTGGACGAAGTTTGTCTGCCTGGTGAAATCATCTGTGTCCAGAATAGCAACCAATTCGTCCAGTGT
This sequence comes from Galerucella calmariensis, assembly GCA_910591675.1. NCBI lineage: Eukaryota > Metazoa > Arthropoda > Insecta > Coleoptera > Chrysomelidae > Galerucella > Galerucella calmariensis. The sequence continues at coordinate 73,560 of CAJUYG010000720.1, read as the reverse complement.
TTTTAAACTCAGAAACATATGATTTTCTCTGAGTCCATTATATAGAGGACATTCTACTAATAAATGCATCAAAGTTTCCTTTTCACCCATATTACAGAGACTACACGTCACAGTCATATCTACGTGGTATTTTATGCCTCTGTAATAAATTTTTAAATGATTTAAACTACATAGTCTGATTTGACATATTATTCTAGTTATATATATTGGACATAATCTATGCAAGTAAGTTCTGGTTTCAGAGAAAAACAGATGTTTATATAATAAAGGAAAAGATGAAAGCGCTGTTCTATGCTCGTCATCACTCACTAACTTATTTTTGAATAATTTCAATATATTATTGAGATGACTTTTAGAATTATTTTGCAAAAATTCTGGCCACAGATGACCACCGTCGGTGAAGTCAAAATATTGCTTTACTTGACCCAGGAAATTGTATCTGGCATCATGATGATTGATGTGTTTAATTTGTAAAAAACATTTTTTGGTTAATGTGTTATCATCCATGGTCCTAATTTTATTTATCCACAACAACGCAGATTTAAATATTAAATAACTCAATGCAACTGAATTTGTTTCTAGCCTAACCATATAACTGGGAGTACATAAAGGAAGACATAGTACCTTTTTAAAAAAGTTGACTTGTACTTGCTCGAGCAAATCAGCGTAACGTAATCCCCAAATTCCAATACTATATGATAAAGAGGACAGAATTATGGAATTGTACAATTCTAGTCTTGCGTTCCAAGAGTGTAATTTAGAGCGACACATTATACCCGATTAAGGATTGGACACACAGCCTTAACGCACAAATTTATACTAAATAAAGAAGACCCACCTCAATGTTCCCAATGTAATGAAAATATGTCCATTAAACATATTATCCTAGAATGTCCCCAGTTTGCAATCCAACGAAGACAGCATAAGATCCCTAACTCCTTACAGTTAGCTCTCGGAGACCAAATTAACGATTCTTTGGAATTCTTCAAAGCCATAAACATGTACAATTTATAATCATAATATAACTGATATATGTAACTGTAAATGTAACTAGTATATGTACTGAACTGCCAATAACCCTAGTGGTTGACACAGTATGTTAAATAAAAAATAAAAAAAAAGCAGCAAATACGGCGATCTGGATATCTCCGATTAACTATTTCTATTACTTCTCGTTCACTTCCATCATTGTAAACACAAAAAAGTACAATTTTAACTTTGTCTTGAATAGTTAAATAGTTGAATATTTGGAACATTATTTAGTACTTACTATTTCATACAAATGTTACTGACTGACATAAAATTTCAAAATCAAAGCACACTTGCAACTCGTTGATTTCATTTTGTTAATAAATGAAATTATTAAGCACAATTTTACATTACTTTCAGAAGCTTTAACTGCATAACTGGTTAAGTTATCGGCTTCGAATTTTTACTGTGCAATATGTTTGAGTCCTTGTTTTTGTTTACCATGTTGTCATTTTCAAAATTTGTCTACATTCTACGTAAAATATTACTGAAAATACCACTTTTTCCAAATTCCTGTTGTTATAACTTTGTCGTTAATGATTTTTTTTTATAAAATTTGGGTAGTTTACATTTGTGATGATTCTGAATCCAGTGGTATAGGCATATTTGAGAAAAAAAATGCCTAATGTACTTTTGTCTTTTTTGGCAAAGAAAAAATTAACATAGAGGGCCTTGAAAATAGTAATTAAGCTATGAAAATGTGTGCCAAAATACTGTTTTTGATAGTGAATCTAACAAAAAAACTTAAAACAAAATCGGTTGAAAAATGCGGATTTTAAGGGGGTGCTTCCAAACCAAAAGGGGCACACTGTATATATTTGGACTTGCGGTATCAAGCTAGTTCATAAAATATGTTGAGGTTTGAAATCGAGGGATTTTGCTATTTATTCTAATTTTGTTTTGTTTTTTGTTATATTTTATGCGAAAAGACTCCAAATACCAACTTCCACTTCCTCATTCACCATTTCGTCCTCGTTAATCTTATAAAATTAACTTTTAATTGTACCTAATAGCTTTTATCATTGTTTATGTCCTTCATTAGCGGGTATTACCTACTAAATTAAGTATCTGTTACAACAAGTGCTTCTCACAGGACGAGATGGGGCGAGATTTTAAAAATCTCGGTAAGTCCCGGTGCCATATCGTAACCAGACTTGTCTCATTCTTGATATTGTACCCACTTTTCCCTAAAATGCTCTTATTATTTTAGCTTTAAAAAGACTTTAAAAAAAGGTTATAAAATGAAAAAATTCGCAGATCGTAAACCAGATTTTATATTTCGTAATAGAGACTTTTTTTTACTTTTCTAATAAGACTTTTATGAGCGAAACGAAATTATCGGAATAGCCGCTTTACAGCTTAGAATATTTTCAAAAATGTCTCGCTTGGTCTCGGTTTCGAGATGTGACCGAGACGAGAAAATTCTGTATTCAAGTT
>CAJUYG010000720.1:29746-58474 GCA_910591675.1 Galerucella calmariensis | reverse complement strand
AAATGGTCTATTAAGCTAAAATTGAATTTGTTCCATACTTTACGGACACAGTGTACCTATACATATAATTTACAGAATGGTAGTAACTAATTATGTTATTTGACATTTTTGTGTAATTTTAGAGTGACACGTCGAGTAGCAAAATAGGATGGAAGTCATAGGAAAACCAACACTCACTATTAATCTTACTCTAGGACTGTGCATTTAAAAATATACCTTTATCGATATAACTGTGAACGATAGATATACATTTTAATATTCTTAAGAGCCGTAAGAACTCGGTTTAATGCTAACTATCATCAATATAGCCCAGTCCTACTACATACACCATAAGTTTGTGATTATGGTTTCTTTTGCTCTTTTTGAATTGCAATAACTGCAATAAATATTGCAAAACAATAATAAATCAACAAAATACAAATATTCAAGTCTTCTTCATCTTCTCCATTTCTTCAATGAATTCCTAACGATATCATCTGGGATCCTAAAAAAAATTACACGATGAGTAAAATCCAGTAACAACAAACTGATGTTACATATTTAAATGCACCGAAACGATAAGTAAGCAAAACGATGTCTCACGTTTGATAAAACCATAATTTTAAACGTTTTCCATAAAAAGAAGCCACTAGTATCTACACAGGATTAGAAAATGAACATAATTAGCAATTTCCAATTACTAATGGTCACTGTGAATTATGCCCTTTTCCAAACCACATGTACCTTTTTGCACAAAGAATTTACAGAAAAATGCGAATCAACATAATCTGATGTTTCCAATTTCTAGCAGTTGTAACTAATTATGTTGTTTTCCATATTATAATATAGTATAATTTTAGAATGAAACGTCAAGAAGAAATTAATGTGCATGTAGATTTGGGAAAAATTCAACTGACCAAGGTTCATTGGTTGGTAATTGCATAGAACACAACCTTATTGTAATTTTAGTCAATCTTTGAAAAAAAAACTGTTTAAAACGACTGTAGAATGTATTTTCAGTAAGCTTCAGTCAGTGCACAGATTCAACTAGTTATTTGTCATTAAATTATAATATTATTCAATAAAAAATAAATAATTAGCAATTTAACCTCAAAATATGAAGAAACAAAAGTATTAGAAATAAGATTATCCTGACTGACAACATGGCAGCTATAATAGGATGTTTTAAAGCCGATAATTGGTTACGTGTCGAAAAGGGAAAGGAAAATGATTGAGGAAGGTACATAGTGTTGAAAAATGGCTTACTCATGGAAAAAACTATACAAAATACCCAGCGACACCTGTAGTTGTCATGAGTTGTGATTGAAGATATAGTCAATATTTTTACCAAAGATAGAGATGATTTCTTGAATAACAAAAATTTTATGTTGATGATTGATATAGCACAGATGTAATGAGGTTTTCTCGGAGTCCTTTGTCAATTTGTCAGCTATTGTCTGGCATTGTTTGTTTATATAAACATGTATTTGTTTATATTAAGTTGTGACTATAATAAGAAGATGAGAACTGTTCATTCATGTGTTCCCCAGTGTACTAACAGAAATGCTCAAAGGTTAGGTAGTTATGTTTGAGAGCTTCATTATATTCCTTTTTATAATAAACTAAATCAAAATAATTCTTTCAAATTTTCATTACTTTATCATTTGATGAATAAAATGTGTTCTTTTTAATATCTAGTTTTATTTATAAACCAAATTTCAAGCAAAAACCAACAATTTTGGGTTATTGGCACTTTACCATTTTCAAAGTAGTTTTTAATAAAAAAGTCATTGAATGCAGAAAACCTGTAATTGTTATTTTGGGCTTGAGAAGTATCAAATCAAGATCTTAAAATAAATTGTTATAAGTTCAAATTCTCAACCAATCAAATTGATAGATTTCTGTTAAGCTATCTCTCTTACCTCATTTGGCAAAGCCACATTTTTAATTAGAGTGGGCAGTCTTTCGATTGTATTTGGTATATGACTTTAAGCGCCAATAGCAAAGTAACTAGAAGTGTGCACCAAGACCAAAAACGGCATTGTTTTACGAGATTCTGAGGGTGTAATAGATACGTGAACACAATTTTAATTTGTAAAATCCATAAGGTTGTGTATGTTCATTTGAACTACTTGAATTTTTAAAATAAGACTTACCAAGGACTATGACTGATCAGATAATAGTTAAGCCTGGAGCAGCTTCATTTGTGTATAGTACATCTACATATGAAGTCCATCTACTCTACAATTCTACAATACCCTACTGGTCCAAAATGCTGCTCTAGTTTTTGAAGCAACTGCATTTATTGACGACAGCTTGCAGACAATCATGTATCTAAGATCGAATAAAATATTTACAATTAGTACAAAGAAACCGTGTTGGAAGTAGAAATAGCCCATTGGCTTTTCTGGAAGCTTATAATTTTAATCGTAAATACACTTTAGCAGACCTTATTTCTTCCTTAACGCTAATCATAATATTTAGATGAACAAGTTTTCACATAATGATTAAACGGTGTGAACCGGTATAGTAATATTATATATTGTAGTTTTTATAGGTGAATAAAGAAGTATGAATTATAATATTAACGTCTATTTCAACATACCTATTCTACCGGCTTTGGATAAAGTGTTATCAGGAACGATAATAATCATAGTAGTGGTACCAAAAGTTTAATTCACAGAGAAATTCTTTAAAATGAATACGAGTGCATAGAAATAGTAAAAGATATGAGGCTTTTTTCTTTATGAAGACGCCACGACATTTCAGACTCCATTTATCATTTATTAAATAACGTGCAAATAACTATCAAATATCAAATAAATGACAATACGCAGAAATGTCAATTAACCATAGAATACCTACGAGAAGCTAGAGAGGTCACTCAATACAAATATTGTTCGAAATAAATGTCAATTGTCAATAGAATACTATAGGATAGAGGGGTCACTCATCATAAATATTGTTCGAATAGTCATTGGAAAAGAAATTGACATGAAATCAGATTCAAAGCCAAATTTTTAATTAGAGTGGACAGTATTTTAAATGTATTTGGTATATGACTTTAAGCGCCAATAGCAAAGTAACTAGAAGTGTGCATCAAGACCAAAAACGGAGTTGTGTTTAGAAATCTTGAGGGTGCACCATTTATATTTGTAAAATCCATATGGTTATGTATGTCCATTAAAACTACTTGAGTTTTTTAAATAAGACTTACCAAGGACTTTGACTGAATCAGATAATAGTTAAGCCTGGAGCAGCTTCATTTCTGTATTGTACATCTACATATGAACTCCATCAACTCTACAACACAACACCCTACTGGTCCAAAATGCTGCTCTAGTTTTTGAAGCAACTGTATTCATTGTCGACAGCTTGCAGACAATCATATATCTAAAATCGAATAAAATATTTACAATTAGTACAAACAAACTGTGTTGGAAGTAAAAATAGCCCATTGGCTTTTCTGGAAGCTTATAATGTTAATTGTAAATACACTTTAGCAGACCTTATTTCTTCCTTAACGCTAATCATAATATTAAGATGAACACATATTTACATAATGATTAAACGGTGTGAACCGGTATAGTAATATTACATATTGTATTTTTTATTTTTTATAGATGACTAAAGAAGTATGAAATATAATATTAACGTCTATTTCAACATACCTGTTCTTCTACCGGCTTTGGATAAAGTGTAATCACGAACGATTATATTCATAACAAAGAATACACAAGCTGGTTTATTCTTTGTTCATAGTGTTAAGACGCCACGACATTTCAGACTCCATTTATCAAATATCAAATAAATGACAATTTGCAGAAATGTTAATTAACCATAGAATACTACGAGAAGAAAGAGAAGTCACTCAATTGGGCGAAGTGGAATTCAATGAGACCTCTGGCGGAAAAAATTGTAACTATCGCAACGAGTAAAATAATTCGTTTTGTATTGTTTTTGTATTATATGCAAGTCAACGTAATTACCGTGAATTCGTACTTTATTTGTTCAATTTTGTGTCAGTGACAAGTTCAAAACTGTGTTTTACTATTTAACTCAAGTGCCATCATTTCTGAGGTAATATTCTTATATAATCAGAGATATTATGGAAGAGGTTATGATATTCTATTTTTTGTTTTCATTGCAAATCAAAGAGAAGATAAGTCGATATTAAAGATTTTAAATATTAATCAATACAAACGTACCTTCCCTGCAACTTTTGTAGAAATAAAACACGAAGTCGTTGTACTTTTCACAAATATCAACCATGCCTATTACTCCAAAAATAAAAAATATTAGGATTCAAAATTTAGTTTAACAGCACAAAATACTAAAGCACAATGAAAGAAAAAGCAAAAATTTTACAAAACACACACTGAAAATAACTAAAACAGCAAAATAAAACCACTTAAATACCAAAGGGCTTATACGGCAGCTGATTTGCTTTACTCGTTGCTAAGATGACATTGACATTTCAGAGCGCCACCTATCGAATTCTACTTTTCCCAATAGAAATATTGTTCGAAGGGAATGTCAATAGAGAGGTCACTCATCACAAAAGACAACGTCCATCCAAGTACTTAGGGTTGCACAGCAATTCAGAATCTTAAGAGAGCAGCATCTAGGTGAGTACTGGATAAAAGAGAGACACTTACTTCAACCGAACCTTGCAGACATCCTAAAATTTCTCAAGGAATTAGGTCTGAGGGAGCTACTAGTCTCTAAGACTTTCCTCAGGAACTAAATAGAGGAAAGGGAGCACAATAGATGTAGATACATATTTTATTTGTATAAATTTATGGTAAAGTTTGCTGACTATGTATTCCTTTTTACTGAATTGAAATTGCTAGTATATAAATAATAAAATTTAAATACTTACTGTTGAAATTCAGCTCCAAGCGACGTTTGTTATCATTATTGAAATTGATGAAGCAATAGTTATTCATTAAAGGGATGAGGTAAACTAAAAGAAAAATACAAAGGGTAATAGAACTTATATTATGATTTATTTGAGTAATGGTTTGTATTTACATATATTATAACATTTATGTCTAGTAGTATCAAACAAACATTACCAAACTATAGTTGCAGACAAAAGAAAAAATAATGCAAGACGACTTTAGTGATATATTTAAAAACGAAATTACAAAAACCAGAGAGCTAATCCAAACATTATTTACAAATACTAAGTTGTTTAAGATCATAATATGTAAATAGCACTAGCACAAACAATATGTTTTCTAAATAATCTTTGACGCAGTGATAGCGTTTTATGATCAGAAGACTAAAATACCTTAATTTTATATAAAATCGCACTGGACATCCCAAATTTAAACAACAGCCGTTATCTACCGATATAATAAATTCACAAAATATAGAGAATTGGATAATGAAATAAAATAGCAATCTTACCAAAATATTGACACTGTCAAAATGTTTTCTTGGGACTGGTAAGTTATTTTTAAGAACGCATTATCGAAAAAGTAGTAGAAGTAAAAAGTTGTTGTGTTAGTTACTTTTTCGAAGGTTATAAGATGACGGTAAAAGGGCATGTCCATCAACTGGTAGTTGACAATAACCGTGAGGCAAAAATTTGATTACATTTTAGATTTGGTTGTTTTGTTTTGATTTAATGATCATTTTTATTGTAAAGTCATATATTATATAGCTTTTCAAATACCTAAGCAATTAAAACAACGTCGAAGCAAATTGTCTCACTCTTTCAATGTTAACGTCAAATCCACATTTCCAAATATTCTATTAACACCGCCAAAGAAGTGGATAGTCGATATATCGAAATTATGTGAATTTTACGTAACAATCTAAAATTTTCAGCAACAGTACATCAGGAACCATGAGGTTAGATTGTTATTCGACTCAATAATGACTCATTTTTTCAACTTTTCTACACAGTAAACTCGTAATACAATATTGGCATTAATTACCTCTTATGTGATGGTATTTACAATTCAGACAAATTCAAAAACTCAGATACCTATAAATTCTATTCCGTCACTGTATATTTGGTTGATTTTGAAATTTGCCCTAATCAAACAAATTTTGTATCTAAACAAAAAATTTAAAGAACAGTATAAATAAGTACCCATTAGTCTTGTTCTATTTTAAAAACAATAAAAATAATATTAACCCTTCAGATACGGTTACTAACAGTTCTTAGTAGCTACCACTAAGCGAGAGAAAATTCTAAACTAAACCATAACATATACATACTGTCCCTCCATCCATAAAAGGAAGAAAAGTTAGGATATAATCACGAGAGGCGATTATATATTTATTGACATTACTCATACATCTGATTTTGCGATTGGCGATTCTGTTATACCTACCAGAGCAATAGTTTATCACAACCATGGAAGGTTTGATGAATTCTAAAAACCCACTTTTCTTAATTACATTTTATTAAGATCTTACAGCAATATATCATCATACAATTTGAAATCGTTTAAATTGTTGACAAGTTATAAAAAAAATGTATTCTAATTCAGATGAAATTTTATTCTATAGGGTAAATGATTGTTCACGTTTTAAAATTGTAAAAAATGAACACTGTTTTTGGAAAATACAGAGTGTATATCTAAAAACTGACCAATATTAAATGTGTACTGAAATATTGAAGCATTTTAAGTGCCTACTATACAACAGTGAATCTAGAAATCTTTTATAGCATCAATATTTGAATTTGAAAAATTCGTCTACCATTCAAATAATGATACTCAAATTATTTACTTCTTCCTGGAATGCCAACCCAAAGGAGTAGGTACTACAAGCATATCAACATATACAGTGTGGGAGCCAATAATGGAATATGGTTATTTGTAGCCTTATTTTATAGAAATGTAAAAAACGTTTCGACAAGTCAACTATTGAATTCAATTAATATGCTCTCCAAACTAAAATTTTTATATAGAATACCTGGCTCAAAGAACATGGATTTTCTTTTGTGTTTTATTTCTATGATTCTAGTTTTAGATTTGACAAAGACGAGAAAGTAAATTTTAAAATAAATAAATGAGATCTAGCTCAGTCGATCAAGCTATGGAAACATTGGTCTAACAAACCGCTATGCGTGTATTCGTCACAAAGATGTAGAGGTGAGAAGTTCTGTATCGACTTTAGGAGCTTTTGTGATTCTCTCCGTTGGGAGTGTAATTAAATATCTGATGGTGTAGCTGGAGGAGTGTGTATTGTATTTCTTGTGGGCAATTTTTTTTCCTATTTATATATACATATATATAACTTACACCATAAGATACCATAACAAAACGTCCATTTGGGTGAGAACATTTAAATCCAATAACACAAAAAATAGGGTAAATGATTGTTCACGTTTTAGAATTGTAAAAAATGAACACTGTTTTTGGAAAATACAGAGTGTATATCTAAAAACCGACCAATATTAAATGTTGATTTAAAAATACTTGAAATATTGAAGCATTTTATGTGCCTACTATACAACAGTGAATCTAGAAATGTTTTAAAGCATCAATATTTGAATTTGAAAAGTTCGTCTACCATTCAAATAATGATACTCAAATTATTTACTTCTTCCTGGAATGCCAACCCAAAGGAGTAGGTACCTACTACAAGCATATCAACATATACAGTGTGAAGCCAATAATGGAATATGGTTATCTGTAGCCTTATTTTATAGAAATGTAAAAAACGTTTCGACAAGTCAACTGTTGAATTCAATTAATATGCTCTCCAAACTAAAATTTTTATATCCAGTCCCTGATTTACTATGGCTCAAAGAACATGGATTTTCTTTTGTGTTTTGTTTTTATAATTCTGGTTTTAGATTTGAAAAAGAAGACGAGAAAGTAAATTTTAAAATAAAGAAATGAGATCTAGCTCAGTCGATCAAGCTATGGAAACAAACTGCCCTTGCCTGTATTCGTCACGTAGAGGTGAGAAGTTCTGTATCGACTTTAGAAGAGCTTTTGTGATTTTCTCCGTTGGGAGTGTAATTAAATATCTGATAGTGTAGCTGGTGCTAGCAAATTTTGTTTCCTATTTATATATACATATATCTTACACCATAAGATTCTAAATAAAACGAGATTTAAAGTAAAATTTAATTGTATTACAGAAACGTTTTGTCAGAAGAGATATTGCTTTAAATACAGTGGAATTTTGGTTTCAACTTTGTTACTTTTACAACAAAATAACACTTAAAAAATAATAACACCAGAATAGACATATAGAATAAAACTATGAGTTTATAGCAAACCTTTCAATTGGCAATACAAGAAACTTAATCTCCAAGTAATACTCAAATCGTTGATTGATAATTCATGGTAAAACCGAACATTACATAGTGATCTTAAAATTATAAGTAATTACCAAAACCCCACATTGTCGTGCTTCTTTTCAGTATTATTGGTTATAAACTGTTGAACTGTTCTGGCAATAATCATTACATCAGTAATTATTTAAATTTCAGTACTACAATAACCACTGTTTATTCCAAAAATAACAGTTACTAGTTTGATTTACATAGATGTGTACTCAAAATACTACTAAAAATTTTTTCATAACGACCAACTTAAGAATTAAATGCCTTTCTTTCTAATTAAATACCCATCATCCAACCAGTTAGACAAGATCATATTATTAGAAGACTGTAGATACATATCAGCAAGTATTGTTACGAAATATCTACAACTTAAAATAGCTACTAAAATGGTTTGGAAGGAATGACGGACATTTGCATGAACGATAGGTAAAGCTTGTACAATTATGACAGATCTTGTAATGGTTAGCACTCCTGAGAAGTATTTAGTTATCTATATAAACAACTAAAAGTACAGTGTTTATAAATTGTTTATCATTAACGAATTATGAAAATGTATTATATTTCAAACTCTACGTAATTATACCTTAAGTTTTATATACAATCTCATTTACCTACAAACATTAAAATCTATTATTGTAATATGAAGTATGTAAGAAAGTAGTAATTTTAAGTAGTAATGTAATTTCAATTATTTAAAAAACATATTGATACAAAAACTAAAAATACAATTTTTATCTTAGTGAGATATACAATATATCAAACAGATTTCAAGCTCTTTATGTTTCAAAGTGGTCAAAATACAGGTAATCACTCTGTATAAAACAAAAATACGCTATATACAAATTATCACAACAAATCACTAATTATAAATAAATAATCCGTATTATATAAAAAAAAAACATATTGTGATATCTGACTATGCAAATAATTTCTGATCATAAAATGCCTTAACCTTTTAGTGTCTTACATTGATTTTATGTTCAATGGTCGTTTAAATACTGATTTGTAGTTCTGCGCATATCACAGGCAGGAGAATTACGTTATAATTTAAAGGACTATTAGACCAAAGTAAAGATGAATAAAATGAGCACAATCAATTCGAAAAGTATAGATAATTTTGTGTATATTATGTAAAATTCACTCAAAGTATACCTTATTAAAAACCAGAAGAAATTCAAATTCAAGTTGACAGTTCCGTAGACTGATATTGACATCTGATAATTTACATTATTAACTGTTCTGAAGCTTTAAGGTAGTACAGCTTTTAATAATCAAAAAGCAAAAAAGTAGAGATTAGTGCATATAATTATTAATACCTTTGGAATTGGTGCTCACTTCATCCATCTCCAAGATAGCAGTTTTTTATTTCAAAGCAGTTTATTGCAATAAACAGTTCTTGAATAAACAGAAAGGATCAATTTTGACCATGCTTCAACCAATTAAAATCCATGGATATCATTGCTTCAAGGAGGTAAGTCTGTTTTGCTGCCTCGAGTCGTTTTGTTAATATTGTACCCTCCTTCTAGCAAAATCATTTCCAATACATTCTTTTGCATTCTAGCCAATGAAAATAGGAATATTCTGCTGGTTTGAAGCAATTTATATTCTAAAATTGATTAGATGTGGATTTTAGTTGATGAAGATCTATACTGACAAAATGAAATAAAACGATTTAATTTGTTATATTTGAACCTATGTTCAACTCAATTATTTTAAGGTTGAATTTAGATTCTAGTGGATAAAAGGAGTTACAAAACTTTACATAAAGTTGTTGTTTATTGAAATAAATTGATTTTTCAAGTATTGCCTGGTCTATACGTCAAACAACCGAAATATTTCTAATATGGTACAACTTTCAATGTATCAGATCTGAAGACGAAAACATCTTAAAAATACACGAAAAAAGAATGAAACTGAAGAGTAACGGTCTATATTTAGATATCTAGTTCTGTATATTAGGATATCTATGTTAATCCCCTACCCTGGACATTTCACATTCATATAACTAGCTATAACCTTATATTTTATTTGAAAATAAATAATCTAATAACAGAAAAGAATACACCACAGACATTTTAAATTACTTTTCAACACTTTGAAATGCCACTTTGCGATATAGAATATAAAAACCAAAAAATCGTTTTTAAAAGTACCCAAATACTACTCACAAAGATATTCAACATTTTTTGATAGTATAACTAGATGAACCAGGTTCTAATTTCTGAATGAATTAAAATATTTTGAAAGTGGAAAAATGAATCGTTAAATAGGTATATTTATTTGGTTTATGTACAGAATTGAGTAATATACTATTAAACGTTTTCGGAGAAAATATGCATGCAAGTTGAGTCGTCATTAGATCGTTTCAAAAAAATTATTTTTTTCCTTTGAATATTCTTGAGCATAACGAAAAAAAAAATACTGTAAAAGTCTGAACTCTTAATATTTATATTTTCCATGGAAACAAAATTGTCTCATGCTTTGAAATTTTATAGCTCATGTAGGGAAATGACAGATAGATTCTTGTAGGAAATTTGACGCTCTACGCTCTTCAAAAAATATCCTACAAAATGTTTTCATAAACTTGATTGGAGCGTCGAAAAATAGAAAAAATGTCAAAATTTATTACTTATTTGACTTTAACTTTGAAAAGAGTAAAAATATCAAAAAGTCCTTTTTTGTAGAGCGTCAAATTTCTTACAAGAATATATCTCAGGCATTTTGCAGTATCAATCCCTATGTGAGCTATAAAATTCCAAGGCATAAGACAAATTTGTAAAATAATATAAATATGAAGAGTTCCAACTTTTACAGTATTCTATTTTCATTATGTCCAACAATATTTTCAGATTATTTAAAGAAAAAAAATTCATTTTTTTGAAACAGTCTGTATACTTAAATTTTCTACTCATTCATTTTTCCTCTATCAAATAATACTATTTGCACAGATATATATCATCATCAAACTTAAGATGGAGAAAGAGATATTTTTTTGTCTTAACATTTGCTCATCAGACTGTCAAGCGAATTGATTTGTGGTTATGTTTGACATTGTTCAGAACAGTATTAAATGTGTGAAAGTATTGTTTGTTTTTCATTATTCAACATTTTGATTATAAACTAGGTCTAAAAAATTAGCGGTGTAATATCAGCGGAATTGAAAAAAATGATACATCCAAGCTTGACTACTGACTCTTTGCAGTCAGAAAGACCAAGTTGTGAGCAGCAACAAATTATTGATAAATTTTTTCAAGGAAAATCAGTGCGTTAAGCACTATTATGTTTGACCTAGGTGAAAAAAATTGTATCTACACAATATTTCAACTTGCTTCTGTAACATCTTGCTGCAACAAATTATGGCGTTAATTTTTTCATTTTTGCTAATTTTACACCACTCCTTTTTTAGACATCTGATGTCAAATTGATTAATTATCATAAATTTACAAAGAATTTCATTTATAATTTGTGAAAATATATTTTATTGAGTCAGTGTGATATATACAGATTACTATTTGTATTACCCTGTTTACTGATTTTAGATTCAATTTAGCAATGTATATTGCTTATCAGTTTTGGAACTAAGCAAAAAGTGGTTCTTTTATTTTTATATATTTTCTATTGTACCTGTTCTTAATTTTATATAGTAGTTAATAAATCTTTGAAATGAGTAGTTCATAGTGTAATGGAATTCCAGCAAATGTGGATATCTCGGAGAAAAGTTTTAGATAAAAGAAAATAAGGATAAAATATATTGCCTATATTTACTAACCAATAATTATCTTGTGAGTAGTTGAGTACTCCAGTTGGCAGTGGAAGTAAACTAAGCTAATATCACTTCAAACATTTTATCAGGTTTCTTCGAGTTCTCTTAACAAAAATACAAGTCAATAAAACGTTCACATTTAAACTACATTCATTTGAATGTAAATAAATGAATAATACATGCTAAAAGTGAATGTGAACCACTAACATATCAATATGCTCCTATCATTTGATTATTGAACAGGTCACCTAAATAATAACACACTTTTTTTGAAACCAATTTTCGATTTTCTTTTGTACACTTCACAGTGAATTACATTTTTTCCATTACTTTGACGAATTTAATGTTAACATGAGTAAATTTAAATCAGTGAAGGCTTAACATGTATTGTATTTAATTATTATTAATTTTGTGAAGCAATTTAATAGCCAATCAATGAAGGATGCATTGTTTTTATTGGTATTTTGAAAATGGTAATTCGGTGTGAAGTAAAGTGTGCAAAAGAAAATGCAATTTGCAATACATCAATTCATGTGTAAGCAAGTTCTGAACTCCGAGACGTGGGCTACAAAGTGTGTTATCAGTATTGTTGGTTAAACATCTAGCCTGTTTAATGATGGAAGCTCCTGACAAATTATTGCACAGAAAACAAAAAAAACTAAATTTTTGATATAATTTTAAAGACTGGTACAGATACACAATTTGCACCTTGTGGCTATAGGAAGCATAAAATCCTACAGGCTCAACTATGGTCATCAATAATCGTAACCTTCTGGTGAATGAGTTAGGTAGATAAATCAGGGCCAAGAAGATTGTTTGCTTAATTATGTGTCTTGCAGGTAGCCACTGTACAAGTTACTCAGTGAGTAATCATAGATGCAGCTCACATAATCTGAACCAGCTTAAAGAAATTGGTCCACATTTTCAATAGCTATCAAATGATTATGAAATATGATTTTAAAATTTAAATAGCACATCTTCAACTAATGTGATTATTTTAAATAAGGAAAAATAACAGTAACAAAAGAAACTAACAAAAACTAGCAAAACGATTTTGGAAATTAATGTTAATACCTCCTAGGACAGAACCTATGGATTAATATAATAATAAATTAAGAACACAAAAAATAAGGTGATACTTATGTCAGTTTTTGACAAATTTGAGTTAGTTGTCCTGTTGTTCAACAGGTTAACTAATACTGTCAACAATTATCATTGCATAATACACAGCGTTGTCAATTCTCCTCGATAGAAATTAGAATAAATTGTGACATTTTGTGCCTCAATTCGTTCTTCTAATGATAACCATTCTTCTAATATCTAGGTTGGTTGTAGAGTTGTTTTATCTGCTCAACTTTCCACCAGATTGCATATCATCCATTGTTAAGAGCGGTAGGAAGTTTAAAAAAATATTGACCAAGTTCTAATCATGAAACTACAATAAACTTTCAATGTCACTTTTGACAATACCAGATATGCAGTCTTATAATAATATAATTTTTCGATTGTCTACTATTTTCTGTTTTTTTTTTTATTTCAACTCTTAATAGTTCATATATCACCTCCAATTATAGATAAATTGTATAACGATGTTTTTTAAAACTCAAGATTCAACACACGATTTGTAATATTGGTAAACTCAGTATCAAGAAATCTGGATTGTGTTTTTAAATTCCATATTTCAGGATTCCAGAAAATGATTCTACTTTTCTTCTTGAATTATTTCAATGACCAATATTAAGAATTACTAGTATTTAAGATAATTATGAAAAGCTATTACAAAATATAAATAATACATTTTCAACAATTTTCAACCTACATCCGCACTACAGTGATTCAGTTTTATTTACAAAGTAATCTCTGGTAATAAACTGGAAGACTAAATTTATGTGTTTAGAAAACTTACAGTCTGATATTTCATAGTATGGTTCATATAACATATTCGGTTTGATTTTATTAGGTACAATGTGCACCTAAAGTATGGAACAATTTAATTTTCTCCTTCGAAATTTTGAATATATCTACAGTTAAAAGAATTTTTTTTAATTTATTAGATTTGGTAGAAGGTGAATTAGATTTTGTAGTTTCAAACAGGGAGGATTTGATTCAAATTCTTTCAAGTCATTTTGTATAGATTTTTACCGAAATAAATTATAAACTTATATTCAATAGCTCCTTGTTAATTGGGGTGTAATAAATCGAGATTATGAAAAAGATTCAGCAATTCCTTTAGATTTGTTACACAACTAGCAGTACATACTTCTCAACACTTTACCATTCAAGTGGGAATGTTAATTTAAATTAAAAAAAATACTATGAATTGGTGGTTGAAAAAAATTAAACATTTTCTAACGTTACGACAGAAATATGTATTGGAACTTAAAATGGTTAGACCAAGAATGTTAAAAAAATGAATTATATCACATACAATTCAAATAGTTTCTGTTACCTACAAAGCAAATCGTAACATAGTATGTTCCCGGTGGCAAAAGTGGTAACAATTTAAAATATCTGTTTGAAATGTTTGAAAGTAATTTACACATATCGAATGAAATGTACAAATCAAATATGTAAAAAAATAAAACATTACCTCATAAACTACCTTATTTCACGTAATGTTTCACTTTTAAGGAGTTCGGTGTTTATCAACATATTACACTGTAGGAACAACTTGATATAAAACAACACGTTTATTAAAAGGACCGTTTTCACTTCACTAATAATTGAAAAAATCTATGTTGTCATAGGTCCCGCCCCAAGACACCCACTCCTAGCTGTTCCTTTGTCTTTTTGCCGCCGCATCCGAAGATATCAAACCACTTAACATATACTTTAGCTGAGGCATGAAGTCAATTACATTCCTAACTTGCACTAATGGTACTGTTTCTCTCGTATTCGTACACCTACCATTTTCCAATAAAACCCGTAGCTGTGAACTGGAAAAAAATATAAATTGGGTACATTGCAATGATTACCTTACGTTACATTATAAATAGGTTCAATAGAGGAGTTTAGTCTAAGGTCAGTGTGGCCTACAAAAAGTGTTTTTTTTCTGACAAGAATGACAGTTAAGGTCTACCCTTCAAAACATAAGATTTTTGCATGTTTTTTATCATTGCGAACATCTATATTGCTTTATTAAAATTATGAATACACCCCCGAAGCGTATATCTTGAAATTTAAAATGACTTTTTAGCTGAATACTCAACATATCGGTGGCTAAAGTGGAAAAAGTTATTATAAGAATAGAGATACAACTAACTAGAAATGCTACAAAAATCTATTCGAAAATTGACATACACAATTAAACGAATATAAACAAAAATAAATATAACTGACATTTGACATAACCAGTGACAGAATAACAGAAGTGAAATAGTTTCCAAGGCTACGTTCATAAATTTACTCTACCAATATTGAGTATGCTTTTATAAACGTTCAGAAACCTACCCGGAGTAAACTCTGCATACTCCGCTTTTTAATGGAGTATTATATACTCTGACAGTTATGACAGTTTGGCTTATACAGTAGCTCTGTTCAGATTACTGCTGGTTATTTTTATTGATAAATTGATATTATTTGATTTTGATATAGTCATATATCTATTAATAGATATATGGTTACAGTTGATTGCATTGCATATCAATAATGGACTACTCTGTGCTATCAATTGGAAAGGATACCATTATTCTTAAAAATAAGGGTAGGTACCTACCTATGCTGTAATATAATACTTTGAAATTTATTAATCATTAATCATTATTCAACATGAATTCCTAACATTGTGTTATGATATTAATATTATTTGTCCACGACCACCTAATAATAAGTCAATATTTTACCTCTTAACTAAAGGTATATGGTACCCATATATCAGCTGTCGTGAATTATGGTTCATAATACACTGTAGTGTATTATGGTTCATAATTCCCGACTAGAGATGGGGGTACAATATGAAATAAACTATTAAATCTGTGTATTTTGTTCAGGAAATTTGTTTCTGACATGTATCGTATCTATAAAATATTGTAATTTTTAGTATTGATACTTTTCATAACGATATTTTCTAATATTAAGTATTTCAAAACAATATATTTATAACGGTACGTTGTATTGATACTTTCTACAGTATCGCCCATCTCTATATATGTCAAATTATTTGAAGTAGCTGCCACAACATTTTGAGGTTAGTAATATGCCAAATCGCTACTGACTTTTATTTATTAATAAATAAATTAAGTGTCGTGGACAAAGTATAGTATTCTACTCGCAATTTATGGCCATAATTCACTTGGTTGACTTGCGCCCCTCGCCTGCGGCTCGTGACGCAAACGTCACCCATCGTGAATTATGGCTATCATAAATTGCTCGTTTAATAATATACTATAATATTTTACTCATCCATGGTTTAATCAATGTCAATGGTTAATTAATTTCTATTTTCGAAATAAAATATATAACCCCAAATTCATATACACAACACAATGACATTTGATTTACCTCCGGCCGGTATAGCCTCTGAACGGTTACTCCGAGTAACCAACAAACATACTTTTCTAATCACGTGATCATTCTCTTCTCTACTCACTGGAGTAAGTTTATGAACGTAGCCCAAGAGTTCCTAGAATTATTGGCCACCGATATGTTGAGTATTCAGATAAAAAGTCATTTTAAATTTCAAGATATACGCTTCGGGGGTGTATTCATAATTTTAATAAAGCAATATAAATGTTCGCAAATACAATACACATATACATATAGGCAACACTTTATACATATGCATAGCTTACTACTTCACCGACCGGTGAAGAGTCTGTACAGACTGGTATAGAAGAGTACAATTAGGAAGTGGGTGTTGTGAAACACAAAAATCTCAAAATGTATCTGGCGATAGGAGCAGCATCCGAGAAAAAACATCACAAAGCACACTTCCAACTAACTCCAAAGCACACAAACATCTCAATTGTGAAAAAAAACGTTATATAAAGATCTTTCAACAACTCAAGTTTATGCTTATTTTTTTTTGATAACTTGAAATCCACCAAATAAATATCTTCAAAACGAAAGGGCCGATATTGATCAAACTTTGCAAGCGTAATGCAACCAATATGATTTTTCTGTTGTTTTTATTATAAACCTGAAATTCTTAATTAAATTGAAGAGGCTCATACGCCTATTCTCTACTAATCCCATCCAGTTAACTTTTGTGGATCCTGGTAGGAATCCTATGGGGTTCCCATTTAAAAAAATTTGCTGTCAAAAAAAAATGCGGTGGTATTGAAAATTTCAAACTGTCGGTAGAGATCATCGTCTGATCATTCAGATTGTATCTTATATGGACAGTACTTTTTTCTTTTCACTAGGTTTGTTCCAACTGATGATAGAACTGTAACTTCTGGAAGAGTGCACTATACAGTACGATTCCAGAACGGTTCATAAATGCCAGTTGGAATAAACCTATTATCTTACCTACTAATACCATGGTTTAGTGCCAAATTTGTGGTAGAAGTCCGAAGTGATTCAACAGGTTCATTTGTTACCGTCAGCGATCGTCCAGTTTTTGGTAAACTTTTGACCATCCCTGCTAAATTAAAACGTTTTAGTGTTCTAATAACTGCTGAACGGGATAAGGGACTTCTTTTTCAGTTGTAAATAACTTTAAATAAATATACTGAGTGGCCCATTTAAGTAAGAAAGATAAAAAGTGAAACCCGAAAACTATTAACAAAAAAAGCACATCTAAATACATGTTTGCAAAGTTACATCAATATCGTTTCCACTAAATTTAAGAACAATATATGTAGAGACTAGCGGATCCGACAGACGTTGTCCTGTCTTGTCGTAACATATTATACAAATTTTAACTATCTTTACTGTAATTAAAAATATAACATTGTTACTTAGTTTGGATGGAAAAACCAGATAGTATTGTTAATTTTTTGATGGAAGGAATATATTTCTTGAACTCGATTGCAACGTCACCTACCGGGACTAATTGTGAGTCTAAACCATCCAGCTACTTACTCAAACACACACATAAAATTTCATCAAAATCGGCTCATTTGCTTAGGAGTTGCTCAGTATGAACACGATTGCAGCACCACCTACCGGGACCAATTATGAATCTAACTTGATATTAAAAACTATACATCAAAATTTATCGATTGTCATGTTGCAACCCTATTGCTCATCAGTGGATGAAAATAAAAAATATTAAACTCACATTTAAAAAATAGGGGTTGGTGGTAGAAGGGGTGGAAATTTAGGGTTATATGTATTTTTTAATGCCGAAACATAAAAAAAATTAGAATAAATGATTTTGTCCAAAAAATAATAAGAAAATTTTTGGGAGTGGACTACCCTTATCACTTGGGGGTATGAAAAATAGTTTACGACCGATTCTCAGACCTACCCATAAAGTAATAAATAAGAGAGGTTTTAAAACATATGGAAGAAACTGGCACAAAGTGTGTGCGCAGCCAGTAGCTCACGGCGGTTTACAGCAACTAACTGAACTAACAAACCCCGCCTCCCTCTACACAAAACTTTACATTTTTAGTATTATTTTAATTCGAGGTTAGTTGAATAGATGAGGCTCTTACTTTATGTAGATCCATAGTAAATTATGAAATCAAACAATTTTATTTTGTTAAATCTACATTATATTTAAACTTAAAGTGACGCGTTTCGCGAAAAAGCTACTGTGTTAGCGAAACTTGTCACTTCAAGTGTAAATATAATGTAGATTTAACAAAATAAAATTGTTTGATTTCATAATTGAGGTTAGTTGTTGTCATTTGTGAATTTTTATTTAATCTACTTATTGGCCTTTCTGCAAAGAAATTAATTATCTTTATCATCGGTACCTACTATTATCACAGCATTTATCATCACTTATCATAGGTGAGTTAAAAAAGTAGATTTTTAACCCTAACCGTTTGAGGTTGGGCTTTCGTAATGAAAACATTATTTTTCATTTTTTGCAGACAAGAACGAAGGATTACCAAAAGTTTGAGACCCAAACCAAAATAATATGTATGTAGTTACTAGATATACATATATTAATGTAATTTAGGATGTTATTGTAGGTACCTATTACTTATGTGAAAAAGTGCTTTAATATATTGAACACTGTATTTTTGTATGCTTGCTCTGTAATATTGGTGTGTGCTTCAAGATGCCAAATTGTTTAAATGGGTACGTTAATTGAATAACTCCAATAATTATACAATAAGAAGTTTTTTTCAAGTTTCCTGATCTAGATATTAAACGAAGTCATAAATGGTTTGAAACAATGAACCTTACTTATTAAAAATAAAAGGTGTTATTTGCGTGAAGATCATTTCCTTAAAAATAATTTTACAGATTCATATAGATTGACAAAATTTGCACTTCCCTTCTAAACTTCAGAGTACAATTTCCATCCCAATTCAGATTCAGGTATTAACTGTTTTTGTATGTTATTTTGGATATCTTATTGTATGAAATATGTTCAATTAATAATATTATATTTTCTCATTTGCAAAGGTTTTTTTATTCTCCTACCGTAATTCCCTATAATATTATTCCAATACAATATTTGCAGCTCAATGATTTAGCACAATAATGATATTTCTTAGTCTTTGAAGACTTGACTTGAAAGACTAAAAAACTAATATTGAAGTGCAAAATCATTCAATTGCAAATATTGTACAATATTACGCGTATGCTGAAAGATTTAAAATTCGAAAAGCGCGCGTCTTGAGTGCTAGCTTGAGACAAGGCTGGCGCTAGTGGTAACTTTGTGCCACAAAACACTACACATTTAACATCTCTCTTATTTATTACTCTATGGACCTACCAAATATGCACAAAAATATACAAACAATAAGACAAGGATTTTATATATTAGAGTTAAAGATTTTATTAATTGATATTGTAATAGGTACTGCGCTCTATTTTCATTTGTAAAAGTTATAGTTCCATTTCAGGAGCGTTTCTATTGGGTTATTGAATTCTAATGTAATAACTCTGGAATTGTAATTTCCGCAGTTGCTAAGATAGAAAAACGACCGTTTTCGAAATGGACAAAAGATAAGGGAAGCGACATAACTTCAAAAAGTAAAACTCCATTATATAAAACATAAAACGTTCTGGAGAATTTTATTTGACTTAATTTGATAGATCAAAAAATGCGATTATTTGCTACTTGATAATTTATAAACCTAGCCATTTATCAAATTCAATTCAAATGTTGCTGTTATTGATTTAGGTGAAAAATATGACATCGAACACTAAAAATCAAAATTAAATGGACTCGAACACAATCAAAATAACTATAACAACCACGTGCTGTGCAAAGAACACTTGTTTATCATCGTGACGTCTATTATGATAAGTAGTTTACAAGAACAGATAAATGACATACATGTATGTATGTATTTTGAGGTGACATTCACTGAGACCTAAAAGATCTATTGTGCCCCCTTACTTCTACTCAGTTTCTGAGGAGAGTCTCAGAAACTAGTAGTTCCTTTAGTCCTATTTCCCGGAGGAATTTTAGGACGTCTGCAGGCTTCAACTTAAGTAAATGTTCCTCTCATATCCAGTAATCTCCCAGGTGCTGTGCTCTAGGATTCTGAAGTGCTGTGCATTTGGAAAGTATGTGGATGGAGGTTTCTTCTTCCTCCACTATTATGAGCTTTTTCAAGTGCCCATTTAGGCGATAATGTCCCTTTGACTCATGCATGCATTTGATCTCAAAAGGTTGTAGTCACCCAGAAGAATATTTGATTATCTAAGCCCTACTAGATCTTTCCAATGGTCAGATCTTCTGGATGGAATTTTAGAATATCTACAGGCTCTAACTTAGGCAAATGTTCCTCTTCTATCCAGTAATCTCCCAGGTGCTGTGCTCTAGGATTCTGAAGTGCTGTGCAGTTGGAAAGCATGTGGATGGAGGTTTCTTCTTCCATTCCACAAAATCTGCATTCTTCTTCCTCCACTATTTTGAGCTTTTTCAGGTGCCCATTCAGGCGACAATGTCCCGTTAGGATCCCTGTTAAAACTCTTAGCGCAGTTTCGCAGTTTTACTTTGACTTAGCATTCATTTGATCTCAACAGGTTGTAGTCACCCAGAAGAGTCTTTGGTTGTATAAGCCCTACTAGATATTTCCAATAGTCAGATTTTCTTTTTTTCTCGGCTTTACCTATTTCTTCCAATATTACATTGGGGCTGATTCCGCAAAAGGGTTCAGGTCCCCAGAAAGGTATTTCAGTCCCCCTCTTTGCTAGTTCATCTGCTATTTAATTTCCTTCTACAGTGTGTCCTGGAATCCATAGTAAGGTGACTATATTGTTCTCGCCTGGTTCATTGAGTTTGTCTAGGCATTCCCACACCACCTTGGAACGATTACACAAGAGCTCAGTGCTTTAATGGCTGCTTGACTATCCGACATTATGATAATCCTTTGTCTTCTGTATACTTTATCAATATTGAACTGGGCGCACTTTCTTATGGCGTGGATATCCGCATGCAAAATACTTGGGGTTTTCCCAAGCTTTCAGAGTGTTTGGTCGAAATAAATCCTTACCCTACTGTTTGCTTTGCCTTTGTAGGGGTCCAAAACTAAACACAGCTTACCTGTTTTGACCTATATTTTTGTGCTGCCTATACTTTTAAACCTTAAGGATAAATTATCCTGAGGTGGGTTAAAGGGCACGACAGGAGTAAAGGAAATCGCATTGCTGATTCTTTAGCCAGGGAAGCCGCTGGACTAAAAATTATAGGACCCAGTGACACCTACGGCCTAACGACTTCGACAATTGCGAAACTAGCCAATCGTTACACCCATGCTCAATCCCTTAAGAGATGGGATGGAATGAAAGGATGCAGTCTTGCCAGGATCACCCTGGGCGACCCTGGGAAGCTGGCGCTGAAGAAATATTTGGCGATAAAATCAAAGAGGTTACAACCCGGTTTTCTCAAAATGGATATTAGATTGACCCGGACACAGGAGCACACAAAAAGGATTCTATAAAATACTCACGCGTTAGCTTTATAAACCTCTATTCCTAGTACTTGCATAACCTGTTGACACGAGTGCACTGGTACGTTATTGAAAAAATTCGTTACTAAATCTGGCAGCGTCACCAAAATATCTTTCCACGCATTTGGCTTCATGTTGATGCAAGGAACCATTTTTCCTTCCACTAGTGCCTTCTCCATCCTATATGGAATGCTATTACTACTACTGGTGGTAGGTGCGTCCGCTAGAGGTATAAGTTTATTGTTATTGTTATTATTATTTCTATTAATACACAGCATGGACCGGCCATTAGTTATACTATTCCGTTCTTCTGAGGTTGTACTGGATTGCGTTCGAGCGGTCTGGTGGGCAGGTTGTTGGTTTACCAGCTGCGCTGACGAATTGTTCACCGCATAGTTATTTTGAAGATCCCTGTAAAAAAATAAACTTTTATTAATTTAAATTATCACTATCTTAGCATAACCATGCGTTTTTAGCTCAATTAGTTAATAATACCGGAACAAAAAATCCTTATTTTTACACGAGATGAATTCAAAATGTATTTTAATATAAATTTTGCAAAATTTACATTTGTTACTTTGGGTGAGTCGGTTCATATATCTCATTGAGTTCAATGTACATTTTATTGAAGTAGAAAAATTTGTTATGCTCGCCTATTTTGTCCTCTGTGCGTGGTTAGCGAGGGCGTGTATTTAGTTCCAGAGGCTGGCCGAATGTTCATTGCCCCCCAATTTTAACCGCTGTTGCCAGAAGCGCAGATTAATTTGTACAAATGATATTTTTCTTTCATTATCGTTGATTTTTTTTTCGAGCTCATGCACTATTAGGTAAAACTAAACACTTTCATCCGGCAACAGTGTCCTTTACAGAGTTGGTGGTATTCAGTATGTTCCTAACATGGAAGGAGTGAGGGTGTTAAAATAGAAGGCAATAAACATTCGGCCAGCCTCTGAAACCAAATACACGCCCTCGCTGACCACGCACAATTATTCTTTCTCTCTCTTTCAAGCTGTTTTTCTCATATTTTCCTTGTCGTACTTATGTAAATCGCACGGTTCGAAAAGCTTTTTCGCAATCTGTATAAGTTTGTACGGTAAAGGAGAGAATGCAGGATTTGAAGAGTTGAAAAAATATATTATTTACAGTTAATTAATTCCTACAGGATGGTGCGAAAGTATAAACGTGTATTGATACATTTAAATACCAAAATATGTTATAAATTATAATGCAAATTAATTTGTACAAGCATAATATTAATTGTTTATTTAAATGTTAACTTCGCGTGCCTTAGTTAATGAATGTTCATCAAATACTATTTGATATGTGCAAAAATTGGATACATTAGTCGCCAATGGGCTCATTTACATTTTACCATTAGGAAGAGCACATCATTTTGAGGCTCTGTGCAAAAAACTAGACGTCAGCGAGACTCCTAAGTCGCCTAAAAAAAATTATAAACATTAAACAGCGCTCCTCTCCGTAATTCAAGCGTGACGTCATCGCATATGAAATCTCTCGTTCAGAGAGCGGATACCGCGCCGATCGGTTTTCGGTTAGATGACTACTTAGCTAGTAACAGTATTATGCTTGCTTATATGCTTATTATTATACGTTTTAGCAAACTATAAACAGTGTTGTTTTTGTGAAATAAGAACGTTTAAAAATAATTTAAACTATTCAACACAATGGACCAGAACCAGAATATAAATAGCTACAAATATTGTGCGGCTCCAGAATGTTAAAGCACTACGATTAAAACATCCAACAAAACATTTATTTATATGAATAAGGATGCAAAAAACGGAAGCAATGGCAGAAAAGCATAAAAAGACTCAAAGCATTCACTGATAAGTCAACATACTTTTTTTTTATTTCAAAAAAAACATTTATTTACCCCGCATCAATATTAATGTTCAAAATTATTTAATAAAATAATGAATCGGCTCTTCACAAGTTAAATTTTATGAAATATTGCTTTTTTCCAAAAAACAGGTAATCTTTTTCAGTAGATCATCAACAAAACTAGCGTATATTATATGTTTTAAAAGAAATTATGATTTGATTTGATCAAAGTCCGGATCAGCTCTAACAAATATCGCTTTTTTTACCAGTGAGGTGCATGTACATAATATATGAATCTGATGTAAACATTTGGAACTAATATCACCTGCTTCATCTAAATTAGTTTTCCTTGTTCTTTTCAACATTGGTGATTCAATTTCCACTACACATCCATCATAAATAGCATCTGGAAAAGCTTCTATAATTGGACAGTCAGCAGTTAAAAAAATTCCAACTTTTTCGAATTTTTTTGGAATTTGTTTTTCAAGAATTTCAAGTACGTTTTCAGTATTGTAATATCTAAGCCTACTATCCGTAATTCATCTTTTTTTTGCTTCCTTTGGGTGTTCTGAGAGTCTATCATTAGGTTTGTTCCCGTAGCAAGTTCCTAACTGTTATGAACATATTGAGTCTGCGCAGTATCAAAAAAGCGTTCCAGCAGAGCCTGAACTCTGATACTGCGCAGACTCAATGTCCGTAACATGTCCATAACAGCTAGGAACTTGCTACGGGAACAAACCTATTGATCACCGCTTGATTTTTTTTCTTTCCAAAGACCACGGTAGTTATAAACTTTTCAAAGGTCTTAGCTGATGATAAAGATAACACTGTCTCCATAGTGGACGGTTCCTCCCTCCTACGATAGAGCCACATGAGAAAAGTAATAACATGCTTACAGCCTTCCTCCGAAACAGGACAATAACACTTAGCTTTTTCTATTTTTTCAAACTAAAACAGTACAAACAACTTTGTAGCATTTTTGAGTTTAGTTTATGCTCGGTCATTCCTGCTAATAAAATACATTTATTTATTTCTCTTTTCAAAGTTTTGATTAACCGTTATCTCCGTAACTTTGTCCACCAGACCAGGAATAAAATTAAACATATGGAATCACCCTATATATCACTTGAAAATGAAATATGAAAATATTGCCATTTTTAATCTTTCTGACCCGAAAATAGCCAAAAACGATGTGTCACATAGTATGAAATTATAATATAATAAACTCGTGTTTTTGATTAAAAAACTCCATAATCAGCAAGTCCACTTCTGGAACATTATTTAATGAGTCTGCTTTTTTGAAATAAGGTCCTAACATTTTATTTTATTAACACAAAAAATTTGTAAGAAGTAACCAATACAAAATAAATTCTATTCGAGGCAGTCAGAAGCGTAATGTTTGTGCACATTAACTTTCATATGCGGTGACGTCACAGTCATAGTCTTCGCCCCGCTACGGTGTGCTTGTTTAATTGGTTGTATTAGGAGAACGGCATATTCTATTGACATGAAATTTTCAGAATCATATTTTTATCCTAAGTACTTTGTTTTACGACAGTTAAAAGTGATTTAAAAATTTTAGTAAACGAGCCGTAGCATATCCGAGCAAACGCCCAACCAGTGTAAATCACTCAGCAATACTAAAATTGTAAATAGTGTGAGTGCAGATGGATCTCAGTACTTTAGCAAAACAATTCTTATTTTGTACCCTGCGGTCAAATTCTAAAGCAATAAGATGTGAAAAATTATTTGAATATATTTCATTTCATAATGACATGTGATCTCGCTGTTATAGTTTGAACTCCAACAGCTTTATTGATTGAATTAAATTCTTGTTCTCTTTAAAACGTATGTATTATTTTTAAAGGTGATATTTGAATCTTTGATCATTCCGTTCAATACAAGGGGAATAACATCGAGGGGTGGATTTCATAAAACCGAACTATTGCCCCGGAGCCTAGGAACGGTGGCGTTGGGCGATGCGACATTAAGGAAGTTAAGAGGGGCCTCCTCACAGGTATACAAACCTCAAAAAATAAACAAAAATCTAGCTATTTTTGAGTTCAAAATATTTACGATAGATGTCGCTAGTGGTATTAAATCAGCTTTAATTTAATTGACCATTCAAACAAACGCTTCTCCGGGTCAGCTGTTTCGATTAGAGATAATATATACAAAGTTTCGATGTTTTGGTTTCAAATACAATTTCTGCCAGCAGATATTTTTATTTATTTTCAATTTCAATAAGTAAATTATGATTTTATTTATTTACCAGCTAGTATGTTCATTTTACCTAATTTTCTTTTCGTCTTTGTTTCTGTACTTATAGGTTAATTTTGAAATTAAAATAGTATATGAATCATTATCGTTGGTTCTCTATATTTTGAAGTTTTATACCTAACAACAGATATGGATGCTGATAATTTGGAAGTGTCTTCACCACCACAACAAAAAAGTGGTGAAGAACCTGGGATAATATACCTACCTATCATTGGATTAATATGAACATAACTTTGGCTGTGGAGTCCAACTTATATTACAATATTGAAAATGAACTAGGAAAGGTAAATACAATTTTAAACACAAATAGATAAAACATGTAAAATTTTTGCTATGTAACATATGAGATTATCATGTTCAAAATTGTTTTAGGAATGGGAAGCCTTTCTTGTAAGATCCATGGAAAGGGCTGGTATAGAAGAAAAAGAGAGGGCTACAGAAAATAGACAACTTTGTTTAGATGGCACACCTTGGATCACAGTCTATATGTGGATGGTTCTTGGAGTAAACGATCCTATGGTACAAACTATAATGCGCTATCTGGCATGGTAGCTATAATTGTAAAATATACGGGCCAAGTACTATTTATAGCAGTAAGAAATAAGTTTTTTGCTATATGTGCCAGAGCTTCCAAAGGCAATGTAGTTGTAAAAAAACACATCTGCTACAAACATTGGGATGAATCCGCTCCTGCAATGGAAGCTGATATGATTGTGGAAGGATTTAACTGCAGTTAAAAAATGCATGGTGTTAGGTATACTAAATTTATAGCAGAAGGTGACTCCAGTGTATACAAGAATATTATAGTATGTATAAATCACGTCTTGAGAAATTATGGAAAACGCCTCAGGGATATCAAAAAGGATACCAGTATTACACTAGCAGGAAGAAAATTAATTACTATGAAAAAAATTGAAGTTTTGATGAAACGAGCAAAAACTTCAATATATGAACATGCCAAACAAGAATTTCCAAACATTGATCGCTTGAAACAAGAATTAAGAAATGGGCTACACCACGTATTTGGAAATCACTCGTCTTGCGGTCCTGGTACGTGCAATTCAATTGGAGACATTACAGACAATATGATTCCACAGTTGCAGTCAACATCTATATTCAATCACCTGAATGGTAAATACAAATGGCAGATACAAAAGATATAGGTACTTACTAATTTAAAAATATACTGGTGGCTATCTTCCTGTAGATGTGTACTTGTGTATATCAAATTTGTAATATGGCTTCCAAGATAAAATTGATTATTCATATATTTTTGCTGAATTATTTATTGATAGAAAATTTTTAAATAATATTTTTTCAGTTTTTATAACTACATGGATCAAGACTTCAATATGTCAATAGAGGTCATCACCCCTTTGTGAGTATAGGATTGTAAAAAATCAATATTTTTGTTAACTTTTTCTTTTGTTTTTGTTCTGAGGAGAAATCGAAGAGAAAAATAGATGTTCTTCAGCTGCCATGTATTTTAATAAATATGAAGACAAATACATTGAATTTGTAATAATAATTTAGTTTATATGTTTATAAAATATCTTTGATTCATTTATTTTCAATAAAAGCATGAATTTATTTTTGCTGAGTTTTTTTAATAAAAGGGTGAATAAATAAGCAGACATGCATGTTTATTGCTATAATAAACATTATTATAGCAGCTCATGGACCTAATTAGCATTTCTTTTCTATAATTCATTTGAATGATTGAGAGGGGTCAGTTGAAAATCAGACATACTGTATTATAATGAATATAAAAACTATACCTACTAACTCACTTTGTACTTCAAATTTGTAATACTTGTATTCGTATTCAATGAAATGAAACATTTAGGATGAGCCAATGGGAAAATAGGAATATCCGTTCATAACAAACTGGGGGAAAACTGCAAAAAGTATCTTATAACATTTGGACCAAGTACCTATATCAATCATTATCGTAGGTTCTCTATATTTTGAAGATTTATACCTATCCTAGATTTTTTGTGCGAAAAACGAACAAGGGTAGGGGTACTTGATAAGAACATTGGGTTGGGAGGCGGCCTAGTTCATTTTATAATTGCATTGTTTCAAGCTTTTTCCGCCATACCTAGTTTTCCATTGTCAATCTTCCGTGCAACAAATCTCAAAAAATACAATGAATTGAGATTTCATATTTTCAGAATCGATTTCTCTAGCCTTTCTTTTCGGGATAAGGTCTTGGGGTTCAAATTGGTGACCACAAATTGTCAAAATCACACCATCACTTGATGGCTTATATGTTTTTTATAACAATCTAAAACTTGACCAAAATACCTCATCCCCAAGACAAAGATCCAAGTTATATTATGTTCGAATTTCAGCTCTCAATTTTACTGCATTCTTTAGATTTGTTGCATATAAAATGATCTAAATTTTTCTGCAATTCAGGGGTGCCAACTAAGGTCTTGGCGTTCAAATTGGTGACCACAAATTGTGAAAATCACACCATCACTTGATGGCTTATATCTTTTTTATAACAATCT
>CAJUYG010000720.1:0-29079 GCA_910591675.1 Galerucella calmariensis | reverse complement strand
CCATTTACAGTTCTGATGATGTAACTAAAATGAAGTCCAATGTAACTGCATACATGTTAGAAGATGAACTTCAGTTGCCATGTATTTTAATAAATATGAAGACAAATATATTGAATTTGTAACAATAATTTAGTTTATATTTTTATAGAAAAAGCAGATATGTCTTTCTATTGCTATAATAAACATTTTTATAGTTTACCTAATTAGCATTTCTTTCTGTATTATGATAAATATAAAAACTACCTACTCACTTACTTACTTTGTACTTCAAATTTAAAAGAAATTAAAAATTTTGCTCTAATTTAGGTGCTTGAATAATCGAGAAGAGCCAATGGAAAAACAGGCATGTTGGATTATTACAAACTGGAGGAAAACTATTTTAGAATAACATTTGGATACATAATTAAAGATCAAACATTATATAACATTTTTATTCCTGTGTTTCGAAAATAATAGATCACAACAGAATTCAATAAAATACGAAATGTCTATTTTGGTCAATTAGTAGAATGCAATTAGTTTTATTACTATCACCAGTGTCTATACTTTTTATAGACAATGTTATCACCAATGTAGTTTCCATCAATAACTCGGGATGCTGATGTATATAACTAGGTTTATGCTGATGCAATCTATGGCTAGGTACAGGACCCCGGGGGAACCAATAGGCCCCGATATGAGGATCAATAAATATCAGCCACTTCCTGGAATCACTAGCAATAGCTAAAAATATTTGAGGTTTATTTCACGATAGGTACTTGTGGTGAGGCACATGTGAAATAAAAATAAACGGGGCACAAATTTACTTCTCCAGCATGAAAATTATTTTATTTCAACCGCCTACAAATTCTAACAAGCTCTAAGCAATAAATAAATAATTTTTGAAATATTATTTTTATGTACACAAAACACATGACAAGACAACGACATTTGACCGTCGTAATCTGTCATTGAAGTTCCATACAGCGCCATCAATCAAGACGGTGGAACAGCTGAACTAATGTACAGATGCGTTCGTTCCCTAAATTTTCCGTGCAACAAATCTCAAAAAATACAATGAATTGAGATTTCATATTCTCAGAATCGAATTCTCTAGGCTTTCTTTTGGGGATAAGGTCTTGGCGTTCAAATTGGTGACCACAAATTGTCAAAACTGTCAAAATCACACCATCACTTGATGGCTTATATCTTTTTTATAACAATCTAAAACTTTACCAAAATACCTCATCCCCAAGACAAAGGTTCAAGTTATATTATGTTTAAATTTCAACTCTCAATTTCACTGCATTCTTTAGATTTGTTGCATACAAAATGACCCAAATTTTGTTGCAAGTCAGGGGTGCCAACTGTTTTGAGCTGTCTAAATTGTGAGGCCCCTCTTAAGGTGGGGAGGTTAGAGGTTCTGAAACTCGACAGCGTCACTGAAATACTGAAACGCAGTATGCCATAGAATGAGCGAAACGCTTCGTTTCACGATACTACAGTCCCGATATTTACAAATATTTTTTGCATAAATAAGCAAAGGATTAAAAAAATTAAAAATCCAATGTTACGTTACACACCTGTCAAAATTACCTCTTACAAACCAACAGAAGCATTGAAAAACAGTTAATTAAAAAATGTGACTGCACAGAGATCCATTACTCATAATATAAGTAAATTTCAATCTACAGGGTGTCCTAGAGTTCGTACCAAATACTGCTTTAATGTTACTGTTTGGACCCTTACTTTGTGTACTAGTCATACACAGGGTGTACGAATCTTAACGACAAACTTCGGTATATGGGTTATTTTAAGAGATATCAAAAAATGATATCAACAAAAATAGAAGATGTGTTGAAGGTCCATATTTTGAAATGATACCGAACTATACAGAGTGCTGCATAACTCCGTTACAAACCAAACATATGATTTTTTAAATGGGAACATCTGTATATTATACCGAATTCGGATTCTACATTTTTTTGAGGCTTTTGATATAAGGTTTTTCCACGTTATACAGAGTCCTTCAAAAGATATGGACACGTTTATGTGAAAATCGTAGGTAAATCAACGCTCTGCTCTGTACCTTGTTGTACGTTGAAGAAAAAAAATGCATTTTGCCAAACAGAGTTTTGTAATATGATGCAATATCTCCGTATCCTATTAAATTTCAATTATATTCTTTCTTGTATACAGGGCGAACGGAAACTCGAACCTGTCATTTTCTTTCTTCTTTCAAATGGAATACCCTGTATTTCATAGCAAAAATAGAATCTTCGATTATGTAACTTTAATTTTTGTCATGCATTCCCTATACCCAAAGTTTATAAAAACACAGTTATTTTGTAATATTTATTGTAAACTATAATTATTGACCTATTATGTGAAAGCAATAAACGTTTTATGTAACAAAAAATCCTAATTAATAATAAATTTTAATGACCAATTTATTCTAAACAAAACTAGCCACCAAAAGTATAATCCCAACTGTAATATTATACTAAAGGTTCTTAATGTTCACCGTTAACATCAATGCAATGCTGCAGAATAGTTCAAATGATTGACTAACATTTCTCAGCATATCAACGTTAGCAGATCGAAATGTCGCACTAATTATCTCTTTCATGTCATCTCTAGTAGCCGGGGGATTTTATAAACTTATTCCTTACAAGACCCGTAAAAAATAAACATACTTTTGTTAAATCGGGTGACCGAGCTGGCCAATCAGTTGGGCCCCCTCTTACAGCATTGCATTGATGTTAACGGTGAACACTTTGAACCTTCAGTTTAATATTATTACGGTTAGGATTATACTTTTGGTAGCTAATTTTGTTTAAAATGAATTATTCATCAAAATTCATCATTAATCAGGATTTTTTGTTACTTACAACGTTTATTGCTTTCACATAATAGGTCAATAATTATAGTTTACAATAAATAATACAAAATAACTGTGTTTTTATAAACTTTGGGTATAGGGAATGCATGACAAAAATTAAAGTTACATAATCGAAGATTCTATTTTTGCTATGAAATACAGGGTATTCCATTTGAAAGAAGAAATAAAATGACAGGTTCGAGTTTCCGTTCGCCCTGTATACAAGAAAGAATATAATTGAAATTTAATAGGATACCGAGATATTGCATCATATTACAAAACTCTGTTTGGCAAAATGCATTTTTTTTCTTCAACGTACAACAAGGTACAGAGCAGAGCGTTGATTTACCTACGATTTTCACATAAACGTGTCCATATCTTTTGAAGGACTCTGTATAACGTGGCAAAACCTTATATCAAAAGTTTCAAAAAAATGTAACCAATCCGACTTCGGTATAATATATAGGGGTTCCCATTTGAAAAATCATATGTTTGGTTTGTAACGGAGTTATGCAGCACTCTGTATAGTTCGATATAATATCAAAATATGGACCTTCAACACATCTACTATTTTTGTTGATAATATTTTTCAATATCTCTTAAAATAACCCATATACCGAAGTTTGTCGTAAGATTGGTACACCCTGTATATTAAGTCAATCACAAGATAGGTCAGAGAAAGTAGTCAATAAGCTCTGGGGTGTTAAAGATACCAAAACTATCTCATTATATTTTTTTTCAGTATTAGGTTAGGTTTGTGGTGAATGGATCTATTATATTTGTCTTCTAATACGTGTATTATCATCACTCCTATGCATTGATTAAATTTCGAAACGAAATATTAGTATCAAAAGCAGCAACTTGAAAAAATTTCCAAGCATACCATCAACGGTGGTTGGGTCCAATATATTAGAACATTTTTTTTAAATGAAATTTTGGGTCTGGAAAGCATTTTGCATACAGGCTCCCAAAGATCGATACTACCTTACTACGAGAGTACATATTGTATGGTCACGTGGTTGGACAGGGCCGCCTTGAATAAAATTTAAATGAATAGTTATTTTGAATTAATATTTCCAAACAATATCGAGAAAAACAATAATAATGTGGAAATTTCGAGAAGAAACAAAATATGGTAATAGGGAAATTGATAGAAATTGTTAAATGGGGTATTTGGAAAGAAAAATACAAAAATTGAAGCTATTGATAGCCCAATCTAATCACCTAGAAAAATTCTACTATATACAGGGTCTCAAGAGTTCGTATCAAAAACTTGGGAGTTGATATATATGATGAAAACTTGTGCCTTTGACGACTTTTTCCTTTGAGCAGCATATTCCCATCATATGAAACAGTCGACAAGGACGATGAACACTTGTTTTAGTTTCTCCATCAAATACTAGCAAGGCGTATCTCGATCTAATGCCCTTTTTACGAGGAGCGGGTAAACATACAACACGGCTCCATCAACTGCGCATGACTCAAGACTTTACCAAATTTAGTATTAACATAACAATATTGAAATAAATATGTAAATATCAGAAATATAAAACTAAAAAAAACAAGAAAACCCAGGCCCAAACCCGGTTGATCAAAGTGTAACTATGCATAGAAATATCAGAAAATAAGAAATAAAAAACTAAAAAAAAACAAGAAAACCCAGGCACAAACCCGGTTGATCAAAGTGTAACTATGTATAGAAATATCAGAAAATAAGAAAAAAAAAACAAGAAAACACAGGCCCAAACCCGGTTGATCAAAGTGTAACTATGTATAGAAATATCAGAAAATAAGAAATAAAAAACTAAAAAAAAAACAAGAAAACCCAGGCCCAAACCCGGTTGATCGAAGTGTAACTATGTATAGAAATATCAGAAAATAAGAAATAGAAAACTAAAAAAAAACAAGAAAACCCAGGCCCAAACCCGGTTGATCAAAGTGTAACTATGTATAGAAATATCAAAAAATAAGAAATAAAAAACTAAAAAAAAAACAAGAAAACCCAGGCCCAAACCCAGTTGATCAAAGTGTAACTATGTATAGAAATATCAGAAAATAAGAAATAAAATACTTAGAAAAAAAAACAAAAAAGCCCAGCACCTAACCGGGTTTCGAACCTACGACCTCTGAGTTGTAAGCCCTACCAACTGCGCTAATCAGCTCACATTCAATCACATCGAATAGAAAGTTAAAGGCTGCTTGGACGCTTGCGCACCTCAACTACTAAATTTGACGTGGTGGGTGGAGCCGTGTTGTATGTTTACCCGCTCCTTTTTTACTTTTTTAAAGTACTGCTTCTTCTTGCTTTTGGCCGAGTGCCGAATAGCGGTTCTTTGAATTTTTTTTTATTTCGTCTTTATATAAACTATACTGAAGCAGAGATTAACTTCCATAACGAGTGAAACAAGTATTTCGTAACATTTCATTCGGTAGTATTAATTTTTGTATTTTGGGCTGGTTTATCTCTGTAGTTTAAGCCATTTGCAAATTAGAAAATATTGGTCCCGCTGCTTTTTCATTATGTTCAATTCCTGAAGGGCCGCCGCATAAGTAATATGGTATTATTGAACCACCTGTATAAAAATATCGTAACTGCTTTGGCATAAAATACCGGCCTTTGTATATTTTTTGAAAGTACAGTTTAAACAGGAAACACGATAGTCTCTAAGAAACCGGTTTTCTACCACGTACTTTTTGCTCGGCCGCGAACATCCATAAAGAATTTTTTTTATCGTAACCAAACGAAATACTTCAACTAGGTAATACTACATTGTAGAAAACATCAGTTTCAAAACTAGCAAGTTACTTAAAGTCATGCAAGGCAAAAAAAAACAAGATAAACAGTACTCGCCAATTTTTGAAAACAAAAAACAAAAAAAAGTGCAATTGAAGTTTTTTTTCAGATTAGTACGGGGGATTACAACACGTTAATGTTTTATTACATGTTAGAGTATTACGCGACTTGAAGAAATGTAGACATTCACAGAGATCTTAGAATACCAAAGGTTGCAAACCAAAACTTGTCCGAAGACCAAACCAGATGAGCTTGTGTAGTGATTTGTTGAATGAACGGATGAATAGTGTATAGTTGACGTAATAGACATTGTGCGAACTTAAAGTTGTCGGCTTTTTGTTCGACTGTAATTCGATCATAGTCCGCAATATAACTTAAAGGGGATATACGGTTAGATAGCTGCATTAAAAATATTACGTCCACTATACAATCGAGTGTTTTACTGAACATAGAAATGAATGACTTTGAATGTAGAAGTAATAATCAGTTTTAACTATAAAAAAATAAGATTTTTCAAAATCCGACTTTCATTAATGTTCCTACAAGAAATATACCAAACAGTACCTACTTTAGGGCACTTTAAATGCAAGCGTTATACTATTGACCAATCATATAAGGCATTCACAAGGGATAATACAAAAGCGAAGCAATTATTTTGTTTTTGGAACTTTAGTTCTTTACGTCAGGTTATGTTTGAGCGACCAGGGGTCGCGACGCAAAAGATCTGACCGTTACGTTACGATACGTTATGTTACGTTGCTTCGTTATGTGCCTTGCTTGCGTGCTTGTGCTCTCTCCTTAGTCTCTCTCTCGTTTACGAAGCAGCGATTCATATGCTCCGGCCGGGATTCGAACCCGGTCCGCCCGCGTGGAAGGCGAGCATTCTACCACTGAACCACCGATGCTATATTAAAATTCTATGCAAAGCTGGTATTCGCAGTGCTGGTGATCTACTTGAATTTGTTTGGATAAATTTTTACTATTATTTCCATAATTTTTTGCAAGATTTATTTTTTTTGTTCATTTCGAAGAAATTTAAATTATTTTATTCGGAATTTATTTCAATACGATCGCGCAAAAATGGTATAAGCATCTCGAACGTTGAGGGTAATTACAACGTTTGTATGTAGATTCCTCTCGTAAAATTGGACGAAATGATATGAGGATTAAGGGGTCTAGCACATTTACTTTTCGAAAAACAGGGTGTTGAAATTTTGAAAACTTGAATGTTTTAATTCGATAACTTTAAAATGGATGGATAAATTGATTTGACATTTGGCAGGTTGTTTTTAAATGTAAAAGGGCATATTTTGAAAGAATTAGTAGTTTGTGCAACTAGTCTGGATATGATGGCCATATCGCACGAGGACGAAGTTTGAGCACGACGCCGTAGGCGGAGTGCTCAATCGTTCAAGTGCGATATGGACAATCCACACGAGTCGAGCAGCATATTTTTTCTACGACCCACTTAAGAAAAAATCTAGAAAATAAAAAGTTCTATAAACTGTAATATAACTTCAAATTAAAAATTTAACAATTCAATTTTATGTTTCCACTAATTTTGTGGTAAACGTACAGTTCTGGAATGTCCAATTTGTAAAATGCTAGGGTTTCCCTTTTTAAATATACGATGCTGTTATAAGTAGATGTTGCCAGTCGGACTCCCTCATGAAGGGTACCGTACCATTATCAATAATAATACATATTCTGCTAAATATTTCAAACGTCTACCTGTTGTCGTTATTAATATCAAGCAGAATAATTATTTAAAAATGAAATAAACAATAAAAAATAACTTTTTCACGGGGAATCGAACCCGGGTCCACCGCGTGAGAGTCTGGTTTGCTTACTACACGGCCACCGAGGCACATGCAAATTGTTTATCTATAACGTCAAATGTATTACATAATTTTTGCTTAAAAGGAACTAAAGTTCCTACCGTGTGTCCCGCGACACGTTCTACCTTTTTTTTTTAATAAAGTTCAAGACTTCGGTACTTTATCCCATTAATTTATCAATGATTTTATGGTTTGTCTTTCATTTTTACTAAGAAAAGTAAACTTAGCATAAACAAAGTATCCCGTCGAAAGGAGTTAAAAAAGTGAACATTTTATAGAAAGCACCAAAACTTATTAGAGTAGGATAGAGAAGACATAAAGAAATGGAAATACTATGAACAAACAAAAGTAGATACACTACACTACCACGAGCACAGTACCTCGAAACCCGTCCGCTAGAAAGTGCTGTGTGACATTTGACACGACGTGCGTGAAATTTGATGAGATATGAAGGATATATACTTAGCTACGTGGGTGATGGTGTATCTGCATATCAGGCCAAGATATACGCTATCTTGGAATGTGCGCAGATAAACCTAGGCCCGGGCCCGACCCTCGGGCTAACAAAACAAACAATACGCAAGGAGACGAGGAAGTGGCTGAGGAGCCAGCACCTCGCTCATTGGAATGCTCTGCAGGGTCCTAGACAATCCAAACTTCTACTGAAGGGATGGACTGATGTACACGCTAGGGCAGCTATTGAACTACCAAGGAGTAGGTTGAGGAAGATAGCAGGACTCCTAACAGGGCACTGCTGGGTGAGGAAGCACCTCTACAACCTAGGAGTAGAGGAAAGTTCCCTATGTAGGGGTATCGGCATGACTGACGAAACATCAGTCCATGTTCTCTTAGAGTGTCCACACTGGACTGTATTACGCAGGCGAATCTCCGGAGTCTCTGACATGGCCCCTGGAGACACAAGCAGGAATCCACTGAAAAAGGTTTTGGCCTTTATTGAAGGGCTTGGCTTCATGGATGTCTAGGTAGCAGGAATAGCACAATGGGCCCGCCAGTGGCCTCAGTGCCGGAACCTTGACTTGGGCTTGTCTAGATCAAGGCTCGCCTGCACATTTAGTAGTAGTTGTAGCTACGTCTCATCAAACTTAATTCATGTTGCGAAAAGGTAACACTGCGCCATTTAGCGGACGTTTTCGACCTCTCAGAAGGTAAATTTGTTTTATAATAGCAAACACTATAGACGGTAGTAGAATTCATTATTTCTGTTTGTTTACAACTGGTAAATTATGTCATGCACCGTTCCTACGCTAGCGCCATTCTGGTGATTGTTGAACTGTTATTTAATGCTTTTTCAACATTGCTGATTTTACTAGTTTGTATCTTTTCTCCATATTTTTATATTACCGAATTCAAATATATAAGTTTTCGAGAAAAAATTCTGGAATTGACTTTTTAAAATCATACTCCAGTAAAACATTCAAGCTAATCACGACAAGACTTAAAATTCTCAGCTTTGAAGTTAGATTTAAAAATGCAAAAGTCTACTTCTACTATTTTGTGGTAAAATTGTATTTTTTTAGATATATTTGGAGTTTAAGTAAAAACCTTTTCTCACTAACATCGTACATCTGTCTAGCATAGTTTTTCCATTATGTTACATTATATAAGAGTTGTCAGATAATCCGTATTCTGCCAAGTTGATAATTCACTTAGATAGAATGTATTGATATTGAATGATCACCACCAAGAGCTTTTGCATCGCACGTAAAATATAGGTACCGTCTTCACATCATTCCTGAAGGCTATAAATTATGAAATGAACAGCAATTTACAATCTCTGTAAGAATGTAAAAATACAATTTAGTGTTACATTCAAGAGTCTGTGTTTGGAATAAACGAAGCTACCAAATAATTTTTAATTAATTATTTGTGATTTTGTGTTAAAGCGATGAAATTTTTTTATCGTATTTTCCGATGTTTCATAGAATTCAAATTCTATTCCAATCTGAATTGACCTTAGTACCCTAATTTTTGCTACGATATATTGATGGCACTATCTAATTTCATTACCATTTTTTCCAGGTTATGTAAAAATTATACAGTACTAAATGAAATATTGAGATATTTACTAATTAAATATTGCTATTTTAGAAGGTGACAAAATTACCAAAAACACTGCCCTAAAACTTTGGGAATATCTAAAAATATAGTAAACAATAGGCTTGACTGAATTAGCCAACCCTGTCTGCCGCTATACGATCCCAGCATCATTATTTAACAATTTAGTGGTGTTATGCCCGTTTGTAATTATCAATGATTTAGTACAAGTTTTGGTCAATTTTTTAGGATCCTAAATAAATGATGGATACATACACATTTATCATCAATTTTTCAGTCAATTTGAAATTGACGAAACTTGTCCCATTTTTGTTCAATTTTAATTGATAGAAAATATTTATAGAACCAGTCCTATTTTCTATCAATTAAATGACAACTTGGGGCAAACTTATAGGGTAAACTTTATTTTCAATTTTTCATGATGGTGGTGACACTGGTTCTGCTACATAACCATAACCAACGTTTATTCAAAGATTATACAGTGTGGAAACCACTTATGGAATAAAATTCTTTATGTCATTATTTTAGAAAATTATAAAAAATGCCGAGACACGTCAACTTTTGAATTGAGTTGTGCGTTAGTTAAACATAATTTTTTTCTTTATGAAGACATCTTAGAACAGTTGTATGACTAACATTATTTTCACGGGCAATTTGACGTGTACTTGAAGTTGGATTATCTTCGACACTTAACAAAATATCCACTTTCACATCATCTTCAACGAAGTGTGGTTTTCTTTTCAATGGTTTGACATGTCCAACTTCTCCGAATTGTGCATGAATTTTAGACACAGTACTTTGTGAAATATTAGGCAATTCGGGATACCTGGGATTAAATAAGTTTGCCACTTCAACTTGACTTCTGCACTTATCCTGATCATCCCGTACCCGATCATCATTAAAATCTCAATTCGGTGAGTCTCAGTTAAATATTTCATTGTTATGTCAACAAGGAAAGAGTGTTTGACAAAGGTGACTAAAACATGGTGTGTTGCAAGCACATTTTTTTCTTGTCAATATTTTAGTGTCCTAAGTTTAGGATCCTAAAAAATTGACTAAAACTTGTACTAAATTATTGATAATTACAAACGGGCATTAGGAGAAAGATATGTTTTATATGAATTTGTGTGATACGAGCGAGACCATATTGTATTATTGTAGTTACGAGGGGTATTCGATAATTATTAATTTTGTGACATTTACAAAAAAATAAATGTAGAGGTGATATACCAAATTTTTAAAAAGTACCCTTAACTCTCTATGACTCAAGAAATTAGGGCTATGGAAGCGAATTCCGAGAAAAGGGTGAGGAAGGGAGGGCAGAAAAGAAAATCGAAAATAAACAGAAATAGAGCAGCTAGAAGCTATAAGAGATGAAAGTGGGGTGCATGTCCCCAGCACCCACCCCCCTTTTATAATATACATATATAATTCACATGAACTATACCTATATGGTCAACTGTGTTGAATATCTGCAAAATTTATGAAATTAGACCTAGAGACTATTAAAATTGTGTTCAAGACAATCCAGTCTCTTCGTAAGTTTAGTTTAGTTGGGAATTGTAAAAAGAAGTAATCATGTTTATATTGTTTTATTAATAACTGCAATTCAAGTATGAAATAATTTTTGAATTTTCGGGTTCAAGTATTACCAAATGCAAAATAAACGAAAATAAAAATAATGGAAAGTTACATCAAACTCATACAGATAAATTAAGTTTATTGCCAACTCACCATTGGTAGATACTAAGGAGGTGTATAAAGGGGTCGAGACTGAAAATCATACACAAGAGTTTGTTAAAGGTAGAAACGACTCCATTTTTATTTTTTGTGTAAAAAACGACACATTAATTTGATTTTATTTAGTAGGAAAAAAAAGTGTAATCAAAACAAGCTTAAATTTTGAAAGTGAATAGTTAAACAAAAAAATAGGGTTAGGAACTATAGTAAGAACGTTAACATACCATTTAAAAAGAATGAAGCATGCGACACATTTTTAAACATAAAACTACTTTTGATAGAATTGAAAAGTGTACGTTCTGTATATTTTAATAAAAAATTACTTTGCAGCCCTTATGTAAAGTGGACCATATATTTAGACAAATACAGTAATTGAAACATTCATTTAAGGTTAACAGCTAAGATTTGATCCAAAAACTAGTGATGAGCAAGACCAAGACTTTTTATAATCAATTATCAACATTTTAT
This sequence comes from Galerucella calmariensis, assembly GCA_910591675.1. Lineage (NCBI taxonomy): Eukaryota > Metazoa > Arthropoda > Insecta > Coleoptera > Chrysomelidae > Galerucella > Galerucella calmariensis. The sequence goes on along the minus strand of CAJUYG010000720.1, from coordinate 17,303 downwards.
TATTATTTAAATAATATTAAATTAAGAATTATTTTTTATTTTATTTTATCATTATTTATAACACCTCTCACAAACCCTTTATGACGTATTTTTGGATTTCTATTTGTTTTACCCAGTAAGGGGATGATACACTGATAAATAGAATTAACAAAATCCATTTTTATACCACCAAATTAATTATTTAGTTACTATCATTTGAACTTTCATTTGTGATAACTTTGTCATCAAAAGAAAGGAAAAAGAGACCCTTGTTTTATAAAAAAACTACAGAACGTAAAGCTTAGGTCTTAGAAGTGTAATTCGTACCTGATTTGTCCAAGAATATTAGAAATATTAAAAATAAACTTAATCAAGCCACTAATCCCAATTATGCAAAGAAATTTTCAATATAATTATCGAATCGAATAGAATATGCAATTTTGCAAGTTAATTTTTGTAAAAGCAATATTCAAGATGGATTTTGAATATTAAAATGACAAAATAAGCTACTTTCCTTTTGTTAATTTTCACTTTTCCGCTAGGAAACTCAACTTCAAGAGAGAGAAATGAATTTAAAAATTCCGAACATCTAAAAATGTGTCAGATTATAAACCCGCAGATGTTAGTTCATCTCTGTGACTCGATAAGTTCAAACAGGAATATTGAATGACGTATTCTAAAAATCTTTTTTGAATATACAGTGCTATTCAAAAGTCCCCTCCCCCCTCGTATCTTTTGAATGGCTACACTTACATTAATGAAATTTGGAGGGTGAAAATAAAGTGTTGTAAACTTCTCTACGAATGGTAACAGGTGACGTAATAGTAATAGATGACGTCACAGTGCCACTCTGGCCAATAATTTTAAATAGGACCTTATGGCAAATGATATCTCGTTTGAAAGGCATTGACATTGGCTACATAGCCATATTAATTTTGTTTGGGTTTAAACTAATTTTGACGGATTAATTAAATAAATACCAAAATTATTATTTCACATTTAAATATTGAAGATTTTTCAGTCCGCCTCTGGTTAGTTGTCAAAAAAATTGGCGTTTTTAATTAAATAGTATTTGTTGCTTTGCAAAGTTTTTCTAAATAGCTTAAATATTTAATTTTATTATTGTTTAACGAGACGTTTAAGAGTTTACATAGGCAAAATGGTAGGTACGTACTCAAGTCGACAATGTATCAGCTATCTTAATAATTGGTGAATCTAGAATGAATCTCCATGAAGCGGAACGTTTATTTAATGAGAGATGCCCAGATCGCCCTATCTCGAGAACTTATTTGAGGGAGCTTCTTCACAAGTTTTAAGCAACAGGTAGTGTTCAAGATGCCAAACGATCTGGTCGACCAACATTTAGTGATGATAAAAAAATTGATATAGTTGCTGAAATGGTAGTATGCCCTACTACTGTTCAAACGTGTATCTGTGAAGTAAGTAAAAGTACAGTACAGAGAGTGTTGGCTAAAAATAAATTTCATCCATACAAGTTGAAAATGGTGCACCACCTTTCGGATGACGACCCCGACAGAAGACTCGAATTCTGTGAATGTATGACAAATAAAATCAGTCAAAACCCACATAACACAAAAACAATTTGTTTTAGTGACGAAAGTACTTTTTGTCTCAATGGAAATGTGAATACACAAAATGTAAGGTATTGGAGTGACACAAATTCTCACACCTTTCGTGAACAACATACCCAATTTCCAGAAAAAGTCAATGTTTGGGCAGGTATTTTGGGAAACCAAATAGTTGGTCCTGTTTTCCTAAATTCAAATTTAAGCGGTGAAGTATATCTGGCGATGTTACAAAATGCAATTGAGCCGTTAATTCTTGAAATTCTGGAAGATAATCCAGATGAATTCGGCCATCTGGAAATAACATTTCAATAAGATGGTGCTCCTGTACATTATTATGGTGCAGTAAGACGTTACCTGGATGAAGAATATCGAGGTAGATGGATCGGCCGGCGAGGTCCTATAGAATGGCCACCTCGGTCACCAGATCTGACACCATTAGATTTTTTCCATGGGGGTACTTGAAATCCAAGGTTTATACTACGGCACCAGATAGCATAGGCGTTTTGAAAGTAAGAAGTATTGAGGAATGCAATACAATTTCAGCTGACACATTCGAACGAGTATGACAAGAGTTTACTAATAGGATGTATTACTGTCAGGAAGTAGACGGAGCACATTTCGAACACTTGCTATAAGAATCCATTGTTGATATTTGATTAATTAAATTAAAAAAAATAATTTCAATAATTTTGGTATTTATTTAATTTATCCGTCAAAATTAGTTTAAACCCAAACAAAATTAATATAGCTATGTAGTCAATGTCAATGCCTTTCAAACGAGATATCACTTGCCATAAGGTCCTATTTAAAATTATAAGCCAGAGTGGCACTGTGACGTCATTTATTACTATTACGTCACCTGTTACCATTCGTAGAGAAGTTTACAACACTTTATTTTCACCCTCCAAATTTTATTAATGTAAGTGTTCAAAAAATACGAGGGGGGAAGGGACTTTTGAATAGCACTGTATAGTCCCTATAGAAAGAATCCGGGAAACAGAAAGCCCAATTATAATTTTTCGGTAGGTAGTATATCTACTTTCAATCATGAAATACCTTAATCCTAGATTACATAAAAAATTAGGTATCTTAGTTCATTATTTGACATTATGTGACCCATTTTGTTTGGAAGCACCCCCGTAAAATCCGCATTTTTCAACTGATTTTATTTTATTTATTTTTTGTTAGATTCACTATCAAAAACAGTATTTTGGCACAAATTTTCATAGCTTACTATTTTCAAGGCCCTCTATGTTAATTTTTCTTTGCCAAAAAAGACAAAAGTACATTAAGCATCTTTTTTTCTCAAATATAACTATACCACTGGATTCAGAATCATCACAAATGTAAACTAGCAAATTTTTTATTAACGACAAAGTTATTACAACATGAATTTGGAAAAAGTGGTATTTTCATTAATTTTTTACGTAGAATGTAGATACATTTTTGAAATGGCAACATGGTAAACAAAAACTAGGACTCAAACATATTGCACAGTGAAAATTCGAAGCCGATAACTTAACCCGTTCTGGAATTATAGCTTCTGAAAGAAATGTAAAATTGTGCTTAATAATTTCTTTTATTAACAAAGTGAAATCAACGAGTCACAAGTAAGTTTTGATTTTGAAATTTTATTTATGTCAGTCAGTAACATTTGTATGAAATAGTAAGTACTAAATAATGTTCCAAATATTCAGATATTTAACTATTCAAGACAAAGTTGAAAATGTACTTTTTTGTGGTTACAATGTGTGTGTGTAGTGGAGAATGGCCTCAGACATAGTCTATTAGCCACAGAAAATTAAAAGTTAGTAAAAAATTGAAATATCAAAGCGTATGTCTAAATAGATAATTTAGACTTATTTATGAAATTCACTATAGCATCAAGTACATACTTATCCATGTTTGCCAAAAGAGTGGTTATATTTGTAGGAAGAGGAAAATTGAAATCGATCAGAGAATTGTAAAGTTCGGTTGTTGCTATTTTGTTTTCAATGCATTCAAAGAAAATATGGTTCAAGTCTCCTACTAATACATTGTTACAGGAGCAAGCTGGAGAATTCACAATACCTATTTTAAAAAGATGATTCGGGAAACGACCATGATTCATTCTTAAACGAGATATGATGGAGGTATATTGTTTTCTATAATCAAAATTAGAAATATGAGGAATCTTAGTTGGTAAAGTAGGATGCAAAAGGAAATATTGACTATTAGATGTTTTAGCGAAGTCAGCGTAAGATTGCTCCCAATTGGTTCTAATATGTTTCATATAATCATTTAAAAGGTCTGAGAAAACAAAAAGTTTAGTATAATAAGTATAATAATAAGTGTTCATGTTGGAGGTTCTCTTGGCTTCCAAGTCAACGTACTCATTTCCTTTTAAACCACAGTGCCCTTTTACCCAAATAAATACAATACTTTTTTTCGAGATTTTCAATTCGCTTAATAGTTTTTTTATTTCTAAAATTGTATTTTGTCTGTAGTACTTGAGAGGGGAACCTTCTATGGCCTGTAATACTGACTTGGAGTCACACATAATAACAGCTATTTGGATCGGATTTAAAGTGCACCAAGTTAATGCTTTGGATATGGCGAAAGCTTCTGCAGAAAAAACAGAACAATAGTTGGGAATTCTAAATCTTTCCACATAATTAGAGTTTGAAACAAAAAATGCTGCGCCAGTTCCTTCATCACATTTCGATCCATCAGTGTATATTGTGGTTACAATGATAGAAGTGAACGAGAAGTAATAGAAATAATTAATCGGAGACATCCAGATCGCCTTATTTGCTGCTTTGTAGTGCACAAAATTTAAAAAATTCATTGAAACTGGAGCAATGACCAGACGTATTTAAAAAAAAATTGCAGGCAAGAAATTTTAATGACCGTATTGTCATAGACTACTTTGCCAACAATCCAAATTATTGCACAATTTTACATTACTTTCAGAAGCTATAGCTCCTCAACGGGTTAAGTTATTAGCTTCGAATTTTCACTGTGCATTATGTTTGGGTCCTAGTTTTTGTTTACCATGTTGCCATTTCAAAAATTTGTCTACATTCTACGTAAAAATTAATGAAAATACCACTTTTTCCAAATTCATGTTGTAATAACTTTGTCGTTAATAATAATTCTTCCTAACAAAATGGGTCACATTGTATGTGTTTTTTTAATTTATAGTCCTGATAATGCAAAACTTGCAATTTATGAAACTTTTAATTAATATATGTTATTTTTTATTGCGTAACTTGTTATTTATTGATTTTAATTAATAATCTATTTTTATAACCCTCTCATATTTTTTTACCCAAATCTTTGATATGATTGAATCTAATAAAAATGACTCACTTTCTGTGCTATCATTATATTTCCAAAAAAATCCTGTTTATAAAATTACACTTATATTCTTGGACGAATAATATCGTGCATGAAACTGACAGTTCAAATGTCAACAAAATGAAGTGGTAGATCCCCTATTATTTATTACAAATTCAAGGTTTTTATATGTGGATTTTCTTCTTTCTGTTTTCGATTGTTCATACCAAATTATTACTTAAAACTTTTAATGGAAAATTAGTAATTGATCAAAAGTTACTGTTCAACAAGTCTTCGAAAGTTTTTTATAATAGAGATAAAATTATCATAAAATTTGACAATATATAATACATTTTACATTGAAATTTAATCTGTCAGTTTAGAAATAGTTGAGTTTATTTGTTAAATGTATGCATACAAATAAAACATCAAATTGACACCTACTGATAGTATTCGCCATTGGAAGTACCATCTTTCTCTTGATAATTTGGTGAACACCTTTGATGGAGTCCGTTTTCACCCACTCCCGATGACGTGCTAGGAGTGTTGAAATGTTCGCTTTGATCCATGCTACTCCTGGTTTGCATTAAAAAGCACAAAAACACTTAGAAAAACACATTATTCTCGTTTTTTTATGGAAATAATCTGCTGTGAAACAGTTTCACCTTGTATTTCAAAAATTAGACAATTCCAATCAATGGATAGCCGTTCTGCTAAAAGAAACAGCCATTCCCAACACTGCCAAACTCAATAAAATATTGTTACTCTTCAAGGGAATTTTTAATTTCAATCAACTGCCGAAGCCGAAACCCAGAAAATTTCAAGATTCACGGTAGATGAGTTGCAAGACCTGAGGAAACATTTTCAAAAGTTTCAAATACTCCCTGGCCTATCGTTATTTTTGTATTTTTCAGTATTCTTCTTATCTATTTTGCATACAGGTACATCATTCTAAGGTCCTGTATCAAAAAGAAACCTCAAGAAGACCATCCAATCCTAGAACCATCGGCTGTTCATGCCATGCGGATTTGAATCTTCGAGGACAGGAATTGCCTCACGACTTCACTGGTGTATTCATCAGCATATTATATTTCCTTATCTATGAATGCTTGTTCGGCATTCTCGATAAGATATTTTATGTTTATATAAAGTTTGTATAGCATTTGCATTTTAATTCATCGATAGTGTATGTTTCTTGAATAAAGGAGCAATAGTAACAATTTTACTATTTTGTATAAAATTATGATAAAGTTTCCTCAGCCCACCCAAATGCGAGATATCAACCCTAAAAGGGCAATGGTCTTATTCTATAGTATATTTTTATCGTATTGATAGCACGATTTCAGGTAAGAGACCCTAAAACCGCAATAAACCATAGGCGGACATTGGAATTTAGGCAGGATATCTAAATTCTCCAAGAAGCGAATAAATAAGGACAAAGGTAGGATATTTAATCGTGGAAACCTAAAATAATTAGAAGATTTGTCAGATTCTGATTAAATGGAATATATCGCAGAAAATGTAAATCTTTCGGAAAATATTTTTGTACCACAAATTTTACTCCAACTTGAACTATAATTTGAAATTGTTTTGAAATATACAGGGTGTTCCAATAAAGTGTGGCGTATCAAAGTTATATTTTTTCTTATAGAACACCCTATATTTTATTGCATTTTCTGATTGCACCTAAAAAATAAAAGGCTCCTTTTTAATGGTTCCCTATACCTAAATACAGAGGGTTCCGAGTTATGCTGACTTTTTTAAAAATGTGAACATTTCGAAAAAGTTAATAACTCATTGATATAACAGATTCTGGCAAATTTTCTCTTACATCTAAATAGTTGGACATTCGTGGAATGTATTCCACGATTGAGTACCAAATATCTCTTTACAGGGTGTTCAGAATTTTCAGTTTCATTATTAGATCATTCAATGTGCAGTATCAGCCTTATTTTAAATGGAACACCCTGTATTTTAATACTTCATTATATTAGAAAAAATGTCGTCTTTCGAATGGTATGAGGGTGTCCTATACCTAGATATTATACTTTTGTTGCAATTTACAATTTTCTTAAATTGTATGCTAAATCAATTTTCCCGGCATAGTTGCTGTAAGAAACTAAATAGATCACGTTTTGAGCCTTCAGAAAATATAGGGTTTTGCTATCCCATTCCGAGTGGTTAAAAAGATAGACATTTTATGAAATAACAAAAAACAAAAAGTTTAGTTGTTTGTTGTTAGTTCCGATTTTATTCATGTTGTATTTTAGTGTTCTAATAAAAATCAAACCAATCTCCAACATAACACTCGTATTGTATGAAACTTTTTTGTTTTTTGTTATTTCGTAAAGTGGATACTGATTTTTCTGTGAGAGTGGCTATACGTTTTTAACCACTTGGTATAGGATAGCAGAACCCTATATTTTATGGAGGCTTAAAACGTAATATATTTAGTTTCTTACAACAACTATGCCAAGATCATTAGTTTGAAATTTAGAGAGAATTGCAGATGTTTTAAAATCGATTTAGCATACAATTTGAGAAAATTGTAAATTGCACGAAAAGTATAATACCTATGTATAGGACACCCTCATACCATTCAAAAGACATTTTTTTGAATATAATGAAGTATTAAAATACAGGGTGTTCCATTTATAATCAGCCTGGTACTGCACATTGAATGATCTAATAATGAAACTGAAAATTCTGAACCCCTGTAAATAGATATTTAGTATTCAATCGTGGAATACATTCAACGAATGTCCAACTATTTAGATGTAAGAGAAAATTTGCGAGAATGTTATTAATTTTTTTCGAAATGTTCACATTTTTAAAAAAGTCAGCATAACTCGGAACCCTCTGTATTTAGGTATAGGGAACCAGTATAAAGGAGCCTTTTATTTTTTAGGTGCAATCAGAAAATGCAATAAAATATAGGGTGTTCTATAAGAAAAAATATAACTTTGATACGCCACACTTTATTGGAATACTCTGTATATTTCAAAATATTTTTAAATTATAGTTTAAGTTGTAGTAAAATTTGTGGTATAAAAAGATTTTCCGAAAAATTTATATTTTCTGCGATATTTGTCCGGTCCCGGACTTTTGCCGAACTCTATGTAGAACTTACTAATTAAATAATTAAATTGAATAATCTCGGACCTTATTCTTACCCAACTACACTGCACTGTCACGGCAACTTTATCACTTCTAAATATATTTGAAATTTTATATTTTTCATTTAAATTTATCGAGAGAGAAGAAAATTTTGTACTATTATTCATAATAGACACCGCAAAAAACAATTAGCTGCCCAAAGCAGTTGCAAAAATGTATCATTAACTTCGAATTTTCTATAATAAATACCTGGACTGTGTTCCATCGTACCTCGATATTCCACCGTTCATGTGTAGAAGAGGAGGAGGATAATTGCCTTGTGATGCCTGGTGATAGTTATTTTGATTCATATTCGGTTCGATGATCATGTAGCCTCCAGCTGCCTTATTCTGAGCATTGTATTGTGCCAACCTGAAATCAAACAATAAAAGACGTACACAAAATGTATTTGAATTCATCTTAAATCAACATACCTAGTACGGTTAACCGTATATATAGAAAATTTCATTTGTTGACACAGAATTAAATTAAATTTAAAAGCTAATAGTGTACATAATTTCTGTAATGTTAATAGAGGAAAGGAACATCCCCAGTTTTCTCCACATACCGAGCAACCTCGTTCTAGTCATTAAAAAAGTCTATCTTTATAGTTACGAGGGTAAATACGAAATTTCTTTTTTTCTAAAATAGATAGAACATTATCAAAACTTACTTTTAAGCCGAAAATGCAAAAAAAATCTATTTTCGACTATCAACCAATTCTGAAAGCAAAGTATTTTACATTCGAGCAATAAATTGAAAAATTTTCGATTACTTAATAAACTTTTGTGTTATTAATAAAAAAACGTGAACAACAAGTACACACTACGTAATGTCTTTTACATGGCATAGGGGTCTATTCTGTAACTAATCCTTTAAAATTTAGACGCCTATTAAAAATAAGTTTTTGACGGGCCTTTAAAAAGTTGTAGAAATGCTATTCTGCAAGTACCTATACATTTTACGGGACTTTTAAAAATTATATATTTTAAAGGGTTCCTTTAAAATTTCGAGTAGAGTATCTGGCAACAGCGCTTTTGTCATTTAATAGCTAATCTTTAATTAAAAGAAGGGAGAGTTATTGAAGATGGAAGAAAAACATAATAATATGTATTTGATGGTAACCCACAAATCACTCCACATAAACTGTTTTTGGTTTCTTGCATGCAATTATTTCAAGTTATACAGGGTGTTTTCAAATGACACTTACAACGTTTGCATAATATCCCATCTCTTGTAATTTGTTGGCTGCTTAGTGGAAAATTATGATTAAATGGGATATAATTTATAGTCTGTACAGAAAGTACGAGGAGTAATAAACCCTAATTAAGTATGCAAAACCTTTACAGGGAGCACCATGAAATTTTTGATAAATCTCTTACTTTAAATTACATTTCTTCCGTAAATCTAAAAACCAGGTAGATCGACCCCGTATTTGTTTCAGTTGTAGCAAAATTCAGGGTTTCTTCATTGTTAAAGGATTAGCAGATAAGCAATAACGCAATGCAGTGGTGTGTATTTTGGGAAAAAAATACGTTTTAAATTTTAATATAATAAAAAATGAAAAGAAATAATTATTGGAATACATTTATTACTTACATTTTATTCTATATCCGACTCGGAAGAGGAAGAATCGTTGTTGACATTAATAATAATAGAGTCGATTAAATCATCACAAATATTGTCAATTTTCAACATATTTGCCTCTACTTTGATAACATGCTCGATACAGTTTGTCCAATTTTCCTTACTAACATGACTTACAGCACTCTCAAACAATTTCACAAAATCGTTTATTTTAAAAGTAGTATTTTTTTCCAACTTCCCCCTTTACCTGAGTCCATATTAATTCTATGGGATTAAGTTCACAATGATAAGGGGGAAGTCGAAGAACTGATATACCACGAGAAGAAGCCATTTCTTCTACAATGTAGGTTTTGTATTTATTCTTGTTCATTTTTGCAATTCTGTAAAGTTCTTTCCTTAGTGGATCTTTTGGAAACTTAATATTTTTCGAAATAAGCCACTCCAAAAGCTCTGCTTTACGCCAACGACTTGTGGGCAATGCTTCTCGTAACCGTGAATGGTAACTTGCGTTGTCCATAACAATAACAGCCCCTTTTGGAATCAGATCCAACATTTGAACAAATCATTCCTCGAAGACATCCCCATTCATATCTTCGTGATAGTCCCCCGTGCGTTTTGAAATAAAAGTTAATAATCCACCATCAACAAAACCTTAAGAACTTCCAACATGGACAATGATAAGTCTTTTTCCTTCTCCAGATGGTGGCTGCAAACCTAACGACAAACCTTCCACGAATGCCTGCCTTCCGTTTTCATCTTGCCAAGATTTGGAAACTGTATATCCAGCATTTATACACACATATATACAAAAATATATAAAATAATTATTGTTACAGATTGGTTTGTTTGCTATTATGAATAAACTGTGTTGCCTTCCTTTATCAAACTTACTAAAATTTATGTACCTCTATCACTTTTTTTAATTAAAATTAGTAGATCCCGTTACCTCTGACCTAAATCGTATATTCCTTAGCATAGCTGCAACTCATTCGTTCAATACAAAATGTACCTTACGGTATACACTCTTAAAATATATTTTGGTACGTCTATGAAATCTACTTAAATGAATGATTTATTACTCCTCGTACTTTCTGTACAGACTATAACTTTGTAATTATCTGATTTTTTATCATCATCAATTCTTTTGTGAATAAAATCTCAAGTTTGGGAAAGTATATTCAACAATTTCCTCCCAACGTTTTAGATGCAAATTTGTTCCTGTTACATATTCTAACCACTAACCATTGGTAGTTTGGTAGTTATTGAAAAAAAATAAATGAAAAATATTTTTTCAATTTCATTGGTAAAAAGTGATCTTACAGACTTCATAAAAACATTAAATATATTGAAAACTACAAATTTTTTTATATGTGAAGGTTATGCGTTCTTCACGTGGAAACCATTGAGGAATACACATTAAAATAAAAATAGCTTCAAATGCCAGTGGCGTAAAAAATGGGAGGGGAAAGATAATATATTCTTCCAAATGTACTCCACTGGATCAAGAATTGAAACATGTCTTCCTTCAAAATATGCCCTTTAGTATTTAAAAACCACATGCCAAATGTCGAATCAATTTATTCGTCCATTTTAAAGTTATCAAAATAAAAGATTTAAATTTTTATAACTGCAGCACCCAGTATATCAAAAAGTAAATAGTCTAGACCCCTTAATCCTTATATCACTTTGTCCAATTTTACGAGAGGTATCTACATGCAAACGTTAAGTGTCATTCGAAAATACCCTGTATTATAGTTATGTTATAAAAAATGTCACGGGCGCCAAGAACGACTGAAAAACAGTTTTTTCACATTTTTCTTGACACTTCCTTGAAAAAGAGAAATACTTTTAAATAAATTAGTAGGTATTTGAAAGGAATCACTCAAGTCCCTACTACTTTTTTGGTGTAATCTAAATTATGCCCAAGAATAATATATAAATATTGTTAATTTAAATTATTTCAAATATAACCTAACAATGTTACTTATTTCTTGTGGTTTGCAATTAATTCTTCAATCAAGGCTTCACCAGAAACATCTACATACGCCATTCTTGTTACCGTTATTATTTGAAGGCACACTTCAACATACCTTTAAAAATATTAGTTTTAACAGGCTATTTTAAAGGAATCCTTTAAAATTTTAAGTGAAATGTGGTTAGCGAATACCGATTTGATTTTAGCACCGATTCAATTTTTAACGGCCTATAAATTTTAGAGGACTAGTTACAGAATAGGCCCCATAGTCCGTTTTCTACTAGGATTTTTGTCATGAAAATTAGCTTGGCCTATAAGGTCAGAGAACACTCATCTTAAAATCACTCTATCTTTTTTTCTACTGCATATTAACTCAAACTTTCCCAAAAACGTTGATTTCCAATTCAAAACTTTCTCACTCAACTTTCTTCATCGCTGGTACGCAAAAAAGTCATATATTCGAAACAAACATTTCTTCAATTTATTGCTCGAATGTAAAATACTTTGGAGATTTCGAACTAGTTTTATTATCTCTATCATCTCATCAAATTTTCGTGAAAAAATATTCATTCCCCGAGAAACCACGAGTTTGATAACGTTCCCCAATTTTTGGAAAAAAATAAATGTCATATTCGTGTTCAGCACCCTAGAAAGTATGTATAAAGATAGTGACTAGAACAAGGTTGGTCGGTTTGTGAAGGTGAAGAAAACAGGAGCGGGTAAACATACAACACGGCTCCTTCAACTGCGCATGACTCAAATTTGGTAGTAACAACAATATTGAAATAAATTTGTAAATATCAGAAATATAAAACTAAAAAAAAAACAAGAAAACCCAGGCCAAAACCCAGTTGATCAAAGTGTAACTATGTATAGAAATATCAGATAATAAGAAATAAAAAACTAAAAAAAAAAGAAAACCCAGACCCAAACCCGGTTGATCAAAGTGTAACCACAGTATATGAACTCTGTGGTGTATAGAAATATCAGAAAATAAGAAATTAAAAACTTAAAAAAAAAACAAAAAAGCCCAGCACCTAACCGGGTTTCGAACCTACGACCTCTGAGTTTCAATCTGCTCAATACCCTACCAACTGCGCTAATCAGCTCACATTCAGTCACATCGAATAGAAGGTTAAAGGCTGCTTGGACGCATTCGCACCAAAACTACTAAATTTGACGTGGTGGGTGGAGCCGTGTTGTATGTTCACCCGCTCCTAAGAAAACCTCCATTGCTAGATAGGCAGAATGGAATGGTTATAGCAAAATTTAAACCTCCTTTCTTGTTTGTAGTTTAAACGAAATGGCACTGGAGTCAAACGTTTATTACAGCGGTTTCCAACTCAAAAAAATTTGGGGGTATAGGACTGGTAGGACGTAATAAATAAATGGCCTCATGCGTTTTTGAGCAATTAAAAAATATCCATTTAAACGGAGCTAATTAGAGCAAAAATATAACAATAGTTAATCTCGAGAAAAACTATACTAACATTATTATGTAATTTTCTGTAAGATTGAAATTCTTATAGAGAAAGAGGGACATATTTTTAAGGATTTTTTATGTTTTTGAACTTTGTTGACTTCGTATTATAAAAAAAATTTCAAGTAAGAGTGATGTAAGCAGTTAAGAAAATTTCAAGACAAATAAAAAGTCTGGCAACGGGTAAGTTGGTCAGCTAGGAGTTATTTTTAAAGTAGACGCTGACAATTTTAAACAAAAATGCAAAATATAAGAATTTTTGAAATTATTTATAAACAGCCGTATTTAGATATTAATCTGGATAATATAGGGAAAGATATTTTACAATAGATATACGTGTTAATTTACTTTTCAATTTAATTTTTCTTTGTATTATTATGGAATATATACATTAGATTAAAATTAGAATAGGCAAATTAGATACTTCTTCAAAATCTAATTTAAATTATTATTTATTATGTAATTAATGCAAAATTTACCCTACTATTACTTTGTCTCATGGGGTTCATCAGTTTCCCAACACAACATACAACATTAATTTGAAAAAATTTTGACAGTTTTAACAACCAATTAAATGTCACGTTTTGGCAATACGAATGGTCAGTTTCGTTAATAATATTGATATGAGATGAAGAAGGAGCTGTACCGTGGCGAGAAGGAAAGGCAGTTGCTTGTCTGTTAAGTTTTACATTTTTCCGTCAAAAATTTTTCCGCAGAACATCCCTCAGACATGGCCCTCAACAGATTAGGTAATAGAGTGATCCCAGACTGGGTACCAGGTCACCAAAGAATAAAAGGCAATGAAACTAGCCAAGCAGGGAGCCTCGGAGGTCATGATAGGGCCAGAACCTTCCTGTGGAATTGCTAAGTGCCTAAGTAAAGAGAGCATCCTTAAATAGATAAACAACCAGGTGTTGCGCTGGTGGTATGAAACCCCAGGACAAAGGCACGCTAAATTATTCCTTAAAGGCCCTTCGGCCAGACTATCCTACTATGTCAAAGTTGAGAAACGACGAGGATGATGGTGGGAATGCTGCCCGGACATTGTTGGCTGAGGAAACATATGCACACAATTGGCCTAGCAGATGACAACCTATGCAGGTTCTGCCAGGAAGACGAAACCGAGGAGCACATACTCTGTGAGTGCGAATGCCTAGCATGAGTGCGGTTTCACTTACTCGGAGAAGAAAAACCGAGGGCAGAGAGCTACGCAAGGGAAGCGTTATCCAGGCTTATAAGTCTGATAAAAAGAATAAAGCTAGATATCGAGCTCTAAATATAGGGAGGACCACAATAGATCTGCAAAGGTCGCAGTGGGATAGGACAAAGAGCCACTCCAATTCTAATCTAATATAATACCTTGCCTTATAATTTTATGACTAATTTCTGAAGCTCATAGCACAGAGTACACCATCTAACAAGAGGAGAAAGAAAGTAGTTTTCGTGATCGCAAATTTGTGTGCACATGCGTGAATTAATTAGTACATATGTCAATGTCAAGCCGACACTTCCATTCATTCCCCTCAGTTCACCGTTTATTATTTTAAGATTAGGTTAAAAATGTGCCACTTCTCATTACACACATGAGATGAATAATAATGTAATGTTCTTAGATTTTATGATCTCTGGCCGTATAATGGTTCTAGTTGCTCCAGTATCCACCAGCAGATTATATTTCCTGCCAATAACTTCGCCATCCATATATACACTGTCATTACGGCATCTGAGAGAGGCTATCAGTATAAGAGGGTCTTTGGAACGATCCTGGGTCGGTGCTGCCCCCTCGTGGCCGACCCATTCTAGTTTTCCTGGGACTGGGGCTCTTGGTTTGCTGGAGTTCTAGGGCGCTTACACGAACTGCGTACATGTCCTAGCTCGCCACAATTCCAGCATCTAATCTTCCTTGGCTTTCGTTCTACCATGCTTTTTATCAAGTTGACTAACTGGCCAAATTTATCTTCGTCACCCTCTTCTTGAACGGTCCTAACTTTGTTATATCCTGTCGCCTTCGTGGCTGCTTCGTATTCAAGAGCAGCAGTCAATGCATCGACCAATGTTTTGGGATGAGCTGAACGAAGCGTCCTCTGCATATCAGGGTCACGTAAGCCATCAATATAGGCCTGGATGCCTAGACATTCCATGATGTTTTCTGGTGCTGATGGATAAGCAAATCCGGCTAGTCGGGCGATATCCACTTCATACTCTTGAAGGGTTTCGTCACGTCTCTGCCTTCGATTCTTCATCTGGGATTGGTACAAGTGTTCTAGATGTTCGTGGCCATATCGCATGTCCAACCTCTTCTTCAGCTGCTCGAAGTCATCCGTTTCTTCA
The DNA here is from genome assembly GCA_910591675.1 of Galerucella calmariensis. NCBI lineage: Eukaryota > Metazoa > Arthropoda > Insecta > Coleoptera > Chrysomelidae > Galerucella > Galerucella calmariensis. The sequence goes on along the minus strand of CAJUYG010000720.1, from coordinate 1,888 downwards.
AGAGGTATTGTCTGAAGCACATCCAAGGCATCTCCCCGAAGCGCGATGGTCAAGTTCACTGCCTTCTCCCTGTCTGACCAATTATTCGCTCTAGCGGCTGCTTCAAATTGTTTTACATAGTTGGTCCACGACATCTTTCCGTCGAACGTTGGAGCCTTGACTTGAGCAAAACTGCCAATATCTTCTATCTTGGGGAGTGTTTCTGGCTTGCAGGGTTTTATTTGCTCGATCTTCTTTTCTTCTGCTGACATGTCTTGTGTTCCTGAATTTGCCATTTTTCTCTCTAACTCCTGGATTTTCTCTCCCATTGTTGTCATTTGATTATCAATATCTTATTTTAGGGACGAAATTTTATTTTCGACTTCAGCGGCAATGTCATTTTTCATTGACAAAATATTGGCAGAAATATCGTCCTTTATAGTAGCGTATTTATTTAAAGTGTTTTTACCGTGGGATGAAATTATACACTTACTATGGCTAATTACTATTGATTTATCTACACTCGGTATGATAATTGTCCTAATTTATCTTCAACACTATTTATATTCACTATCTGTTCACTCACTGTATACTGAAACTGTTTACAGATTCACTGTATACTGAACAACTCCTCGTGTCACTCGAAAACATGCGTATATATAGTCCCTCGAATCTCTAGAACTTTCTTGAATTCACCACCTCTGCGTATACTTTATAAATCGAGAACATTCGCGATAAACCATTGTATGGCCTGGTACGTTTCCAGAACAATCTGAATATTACCTGCGAAAGAACCTTTCTAGAAAGGTCGCATTCATAGTTTGCGACAGGGCCGGCTTCAGAATCAGTGAGTTCGTATCAATAAGGTGTTCTCATGTTAGTAGTTAAAAAAATATTCTATAGACCTAATTGGGAGAGATGTTCATCAACACTACTATTTTTCTTAGTGTAGTGTTACTTTTCTCAGTGTATTAAGTAGTTTATGTGTCAATGCCTCGACGTATTTCCGCTAAATATCGTGAAGTCCGACTTCAAGGGAACCGACAAAGCTTTTGTCTCTTGTTAGATGGTGTACTCTGTGCTCATAGCTTGGTAACAACCCTCAGCCTTTGGCATCTGGCTGTTACTAAGGAACGAGCATTCGATTGTCAAAAAATAATCTCGTTTATTATCAATGTCCTAGTGATATTGCTACTGATAATAAACTAGATCTTCGTCTAATACCTATATAGTACGACTGTTTTCTGTTAATTACATGTCAGTCACTGAATATCTTAGAGTTATAACGGAATATAAAAAGATCAATAAAATATTTTGTAGATCTGGTTTAATTTACAATATTTTAGAGCTGGAATTGTGGAATTGTAGTCAAATTTTTGATAAACTAACCGTCTAGACGCCGAGTTATTATTGTATTTAGCAGTTATTAACAGAAAAAATTATACAGAAAAAGATTCAATATCCCTTTAATAATAAATAAAAACTTGAGAGGTATCGAGGGACACCCGGATGGAACGAAGTTCCTTTCGATTAATTAGTGAAGGAATTGTAATAAAATTTTATTTTTTTTAAGTTATAATAATATTTTTTTTATTATTAACAAATATAATGTTATATAAACTTAATCAGTAGGCTCAATTTTCGTAATAATTTAAATGTCTTGAAAAAACTGCATCAATGGTAGTATTATATTTTGTTGTTGATTTTGCTGGATTATTGTTAATTCTTAAATCAAATTCTTCCTCTAGAAACTGTAGCAATGGTTTTGATTTTTCATTACTGAAGTTGATGTTAAAATCACCGGCTAAAATGAGTGGAACTTTATCTAAATTTTTGTTGTATCTGCTAAGCGTTCGAGATACATCTTTAGAATACTCTAGCAGTGCTCGATGAATGAACTCCTGAATAT
>CAJUYG010000719.1:111265-141235 GCA_910591675.1 Galerucella calmariensis | reverse complement strand
ACTTTAACATGAAAATTTCACCACAAACATCGATCTCGGATTCAAAAAAACAAGTCTCTGGGAAATCCCAGTCAGTTAGGAATTGGATACTATTTGGATTTGTTTCGGGAAAATCTATTTTTAGGTGAATTCCGCTATTGAATTATTCGAAAGCCCAGATGACGAGCAAATAAAAGTACTGGAATATTGTTGGATTTTCTTTCTGTTCAATTCTCCTCTTTCCGACTTTATAAAAGTAACTCAATACAGGGTCGCTGCTTCCAGAATGCTCGTGTTATGATTGATTTTATATGTTTTCCATGTACGTAGAATTTCTGATTCTCTAATTGTAGTGTCCAAGAAAAACTATTGAAAATACCTTCCAGTGCTGTTACTACAGCAGTGATCAGAACTATTGAAATAGTTAGCTATGAGGTGAACAAATAACCACAAAAATTAACAAATGACATTGGGTTATAGTACATTCAATAGCCTTTTTGGTGTGCGTCATCGTTTGTGACGTATATCCGGGTTTTGAGTATGTCGTTTATTTCATTTGCTATTTTGAAAAGGCTATGAAATTAATAATTACCAGCTTCTTTTTCTAATTGAAAATACTTGAGAACTTCCGGGATGCTGATGTTTTTCCGTGTATCAAGGCACATTTTTGTATTATTTGAATAAATATAACAATATTATTTTCATAAATAATATTTTCACTTATAATTGCACAAGCGGTTTGTATTTTATAAAAACACGACACTGAAGGTGGAGTGTTTTTAGGTTGACAGTTATTCGAGTCAAATTGCTAAAGGAAACAGTTTAGAATTTGAAAAACACAAATTTACTCAATATCAATACAAACCTCAAGTGTAATACGGCAGGACAATTTAATGAATGAGAAATTTGGAAACATATCAATGCAAACTTTATTTATGAAAAACATTGTGAATAAACACATTTTTATTTTAATGTACAATTATTATTAAAAACGCAGTTATTGAAATTCATACTAGGAACAGTGATATTGATGAACAAATGAATAAGTGAAAAAACCACTAGTGTATTTGTCAACTGTAAAAACACAAGAGCTTTTTTTTATCAACAGTAAAAACACAAGAGCTTTTTTTTATCGGATAAATTTCTCTTTGCAACGAAACAGTTTTGCCAATCACTAATTTTACGAGAAAAACTGACATGATAAAATCGCGACACCGAAGGTGGAGCGATTTTATCTAATGTCAGTTTTTCGAGCAAATTTAGTGATTGGAAAAACTTTGAGTTAAAGAGAAATTTATCTGATAAAAGAAAAGATCGAGTGTTTTTTGGCAAGATAAATTAACGACAGAATATATGGATGAACAACAAACATAAGTATCTTTATTAACTTGAGGAAGAGGAGTTTTTATCGCGACAAAAAAGGATGCACCTTTTTTATCGATGTGAAAGTGACAATAACATTTCCAGGTATATGACATTTTAACATTGGAGTTAATTTATCGGATATATTTTTCTATGCAACGAAACAGTTTTGCCAATCACTAATTTTACGAGAAAAACTGACATGATAAAATCGCGACACCGAAAGTGGAGCGATTTTATCTAATTTCAGTTTTTCGAGCAAATTTATTGATTGGCAAAACTTTGAGTTAAAGAGAAATTCATCTGATAAAAGAAAAGCTCGAGTGTTTTTTGGCAAGATAAATTAACGACAGAATATTGAAATTATAAGTAACCAAACTTGCGACTCATTGTCATCGTGTAAAAGTGACGTCCGCTCACTAGATATTGAGGAAGAGGAGTTTTTATCGCGATAAAAAAGGATACAGCTTTTTTATCGATGTCAAAGTGACAATAACATTTCCAGGTTTATGAAATTTTAACATTGGAGTTAATTTATCGCTGTAAAAGTTAAAGCTAACTTTTGCCGCTGTCAAAGTGACAATTGCACTGTGGCATATGCAATTTTTTATACATGAAATCAATTGTCATAAATAATAATTGACCGTAAACAACAACGTACGGATCTGACGAGAACTGTCTATGGGACATTGAAAGGAGAGGTAAGACACATTGCCGCTACGGAAGGTATGTCCTATTTTAAACGCTGTAATTTCTCTCGATTGGTAGGTCGCGCTTGCGCGTAATCTTTACATTAAGCAATCAAATTTTTTCAGTCAAAGATTGGGGTTAACGTTTGTGATAGATTTAAACGGTTCATTATTGTGATATTTTGATTAATAACAAACCTGCCTTTTTTCCATTTCTTCCAACGTAATGTGTTAAAAGTACATTAACAATCGATGACGCACTCCAAGAAGGTTATTAGGTATATGAACTCTAGTATTACATTTATCCAAATAATAGAATGGAGGTGCCTTTACATCTGGCACCGGCTACTCAAAAACGAAAGGATGCTATAGCTGGTAACTACCTTGTCACTAGTCGATCCTGTTAATTTTACTTATATGTATATTACAGTTCACTGTTTTGCAGTGGTGGTTATAATTATTGTTCAAATGCTTTATATACTTTTCTCAGTTTTTACGTCTAAGGAACTCGTCAAAGCGTTTTACCTTCTAATTCACCTGCAGAGATCGTTACAGCTGAGCACGATTTCCTTATCTATCACGGTTCGGGTTAAAAAGTAAGAGAAATTCATTTGTATAATTAATGTTTTCAAAGATGTGAAGTTTTCATCATGAAATGTGAAAACCTTAATTATTCGTATTTTATTCAACGGAACAAATTTTAGTTTTACTATTTACGTAATGGCACTTTTCCCAAAAGTGAACGACGTACATGAATACACATATTATATTATGTGTTTTCTAGAAATTAATTTATATCAGTTACTATAGTGAAGTATATATGTGCCGGTTACGAATACCATCATTATCGAAGCCGACACCGGCTACAGAGACACTTCTTGATTGTATATCACTTTTAAACAGTGTTACCGCAAATACATTCACCATCCAATTTCCATTATGTATTTCATAATAATGAACCGGCATTTTCTATTATGTTTTTCATAAAGAAAATAGGTGTATCAAAATTATGGAAAACATAATTTCAATTCACTAACAAAATTACGGAGTTAAAATCTGTTTTAAAAGAAAAATGTGTTTATTTTTTCACTTTTCAAACAATGTGATCAAATACCAAAAACGGCAGGCAATGAATTTTTAATAAGGAATAATACAATTATTTGGAAGTTTACTGAACTAAGGAATAGAAACTTATAACAATTCCTTATTAATTAATGGAAGACGTGAAAAGTTTCAACCCAACGCCTCATAACATATTCTCAAGTGTATATATGAATTGTCTTGGGAGCTTTCTGGTATCGGTTATTTTTAGTATCCGTTTCTTTATCACGGAAAGCTCAACATAACATAAATTGATATCTCCCTGATATTCGTCGCACACTTTGCCCTCTAGTTGGAGAAATTTCTCAAGCAACTCCTTTCGTTGTATTCCAAAAATTAAATTACTCCTCGCAGTTTATAATTAATGTAGCAAATCAAATAATTCCGAAGTTGTCCGCTTTTCTTATTCCACACAAAATTGATTGAAGGAACAAGAAGTTTGTGCCATTAATAATAATGGCGATATAAAGCAAACTTTCCAAAATATTCGAGAGTTATTGGAAACACGAGTTTGCTGCGCTGCAGTAATTGTGATGACCTTAAATGAATAGTGCACGACATTCAAATAGACTTAAAATTTGGAGTTAATGAATCTCTATAATGACATATATGGTATAAGGTAGATACATCAAAAAAAATGTAACCTTACTGTTTTCAAGTATTTACGTTTTCATCTTCATCGGAAAATATTTATTATTATTGTTCTATTCCTAAATTGGGAAGATCCATAATTTTTTTATTTAAAGCTGAATATGAATAACGTTAGGTTGTATCACGGATCATCTACAAATTGTGACATTTAAATAGGGCATGTCCACGATAGTTGACAATACCCTGGTGGTAAAACAATAAACAATAGACACGATGAAAAATTATCAAACCTATATTATTTATTATTAAATATGCAAGCTCAACAATTGAAAGAACACTCAAGCAAAACCAACTTAACTCAAACTCTCAGACACGATTATAAATCAGCATAACCTCACTATTAAGTACCACGTGTTCTTCTGAACGCTTTGTTTATTGTTTTACCACCGGGCTCTTGTCAAAATAGTTTGTGACGTCACGTGGACATGCCCTATAATGAGACATGAAATAAGGTCGTGATAGTACACTGCACAAATAACAAGCACTAACCTTATTAAGGTATTCTTCTATTTAAAACATCAATGCGCAAGCGTATATGTTACTATTACTGCTTGACCTCATTTTAACAGTCCTTTGAAAACAATGATTTTTTCATTGTACTGAAGTGTTTATTATTCAAGATTATTTTCTCTCAATCCTTTCCCTATTATATGTTTTCTTGAACTACTTACCATGATAGTGATAATGTTAACAAGTTCTTGAGCCTCTTACAATGTAAGTCGTAAAAGGCTCGTTGGAAATTTATCTTGGACATATTATGTTGAGGAATCACTCGACCATAACGAGGTTGAAGAGTTTCCTTTAAATGGACCTCTTTGTCATTGTAATCTCAGCGGGAGTTCATTGTTTGCGGCGATTCTTGCTTATTATAACTCCTAAACATCCAGTTTATGAACTCCGTAGGTATTAGGGTAGTGATCTCCACTTCTCCATAGTAACTAAACCAAGATAAAAATTATCCCTTGGCTATTATATTAGTGTGAGATCTTCTGTTGTTTAATACCTTGGAAAGACAGAAAAAAGTCAAAAACGTTACTTCAGTCACGAGTTTCCTGAATGCCTGAATGTTAAGATGGTCACTTTGACCACGTATTAGAGGCAAAATAATTGAATAGATATTTACCAGACCTTTTAATTGAGGTATGACTTGATACTTAATGGAAAGGGACTCTCCAGTAGAGAGGGGGTGAATCTGACATTAATGACATTAGCGCTAAAAGTGCCCCCCTGATGTTGAGATTTGTGTTTCGGCATATTTTTCGAATATGTCGCATTTCAGAGATATTAAGGGTGGGTCATCCTTTCTAAATGAACACAATGTTTAGTGTGTTTTGTTTAAAAATAAAATATGTTTAGGACCGAGAAAAAGTTTTCGATTTGCAATTAAAAGTTTACTGACATTGCTAGTACTATTTTAAGCCAGCTGACGTTTTAAACAAAAGATAAATCGGATATAATCTGAAGCAGGCGTTTTTCATTCCCATCATACACATATATTTATTTTTCGAGTTAGTAGCGGGTTTGTTGAAACGAGAAAACTCCGCAAAGCACCATGCGAAACATCACAAATAGGCTTTTGAAAAAACTCGGTTAATTTTTAATTACATTTGCGGAAAAGCATGTTTGAATGGAAGTTAACACGGAACTGTATACGCCTAAAGCGACAAACCTTTGAATGTAAAGAGTAACCTCAATTAGTGTTAGTTGTGGATAACAGTGTCTTCTTGAGAACATGCATCTTTAAATTATTATTTTTAATCAGATTGAAATAGAATATTACTAATGCTCTTAGCCCACATAACTTTATAACCAGTTATCCTATATCTAATTTCATAAATACAGGGTGTTTTGTTTACAATGTACTTCTTGCAGTGATTGTTTACTGTATTTATTTGATCTCGGCGAAGTTTTAGAGCCGTTACACATGAGACTGATGGTCAGTCGTGATCATCCGCAGGGGCCATTATATATAATACGACATTTCACATGCACAGCGCATTATCAGTCCGTGGATTCGTCAGCAAGGGCATACGGCGAGCCCGTGCGCACAGCGTATACTAAGCATCAGGTGGGGCCATTGTACATATGCGGCTTAACTCACGTAACAATTGGATGCAACCACATTGTTCTGTTTTTCCTTGTTGTTCTTCGATATTGGCAGAAGTAGAATTCGATAGATGGCGCTCTGAAATGTCAATGTCATCCTGGCAACGAGTAAAACAAATCAGCTGCCGTATAAGCCCTTTGATATTTAAGTGGTTTTATTTTGCTGTTTTAGCTATTTTCAGTGTGTGTTTTGTAAAACTTTTGCTTTTTATTTGATTGTGCTTTAGTATTTTGTGTTGTTAAAATAAATTTTGACTCCTAATATTTTTATTTTTGGAGTAATAGGTATGGTTAATTTTTGTGAAAAGTACAACAAGCTTTCAATTAACTGTTTAGTTTTAGGTCTGATTTCTTGTTTTTATTTTATTTTTGATATAATTATATCTACAAAAGTTTCAGGGAAGGTAGGTTTGTATTGAGTAATATTTTTAATCTTCAATACCGACTTATTTTCTCTTTGATCTGTAATGAAAACAAAAAATAGAATAACATAACCTCTTCTATAATATCTCTGATTATATAAGAATATTACCTCAGAAATGATGAGAGTTGAGTTAAATAGAAAAACACAGTTTTAAACTTGTCACTGACACAAAGTTAAACAAATAAAGTACGAATTCACGGTAATTACGTTGACATGAATATAATACAAAAACAATGCAAAACGAATTATTTTACTCGTTGCCGTTAGTTACAATTTTCTCTGCCAGAGGTCTCATCGAATTCTACTCCGCCCAATATTAATCGTTTAACGCACAAAGCGGCAACCACGCGTTGTTCCGTACGCTTCAAATACATTTTAAAAATTGTGTCATACGTAGCTTGTGAAAGGCATCAGTTTCGCTTCGCGTACTAACGCAACTGGGGCTGTGTTCTCTCGGAGAGCTCTACTCCCTCAGTCAAAAATACAGTCCCAGATCATCAGGACTGACCATCAGTCCCATGTGTAACGGCTCTTAGTGTATCATTTAAGGCTCCTAAGACAAGGAGGGGCGAAAAACTAGCATACAATTCATACCGCACTTAAGTGTGATTCACATAGCGAACCGTTGTCCGTGGAATATTTGCCTAGCTATATCTCCATTTTTACCGCATCTAGTGCTTTCTAAAGCTTTTTTCCGAGAATTAGTATATTAAACTTTTTGGTTCTTTGGGCATGGTCTAGTAAAAATTTTATGGCCAACTACTAGCCAAATGCTCATTGAGATAATGTTCTAGTAGTCGGCCACCATAAACCGCTTGTAACTTATTTGTTGTTAACTTTGACCCCGGCCGGCTACTAGTACAAAATATCATTGCTCCAGTACAGATTTCCTTTGATCTGTTTTTGGCCACCAGACCATGGTTTTCTCCACAGCTGTATACACTACAGCCAGTCGCATTCATTGGGATTATTTTCCCCCCAGTACGTTGTAAAGGTTTTGGCAGTTCATACTCCCAAAATTCCTGATTCTAATAAAGGGAATTAGTGCAATGTTCCCTCTCAGACATTTCTTCGTGTACATTTCTCCACCATTTCCAGAGCTCCAAAATAACATTAGGGTGTCTCCCTCTACAAATATTGTCAGATTATCTGTTTTCCCCTGAGTGTAGAGTCCCTTGCTATTTAGTTTTTCCAGGAGTTACTTTTCCCTGTGGACTATACGAGGCTGAACCAAATATTTCTGGATTGGAAATTTGAATTAACGATTTATAAAATTTTCAATACAATCTATATTTTGGGACTCTCGAGGATGTTATTAATGTGGCAATGATTTGAGTTTCCTATATTATTGGGAAATCTATAATCATTCCAGGTGAATAGTGTGACACTTTTATTATTTTTATCTATAACTGTCATGTAACGGGTACGATTTGACACTATTTTCTGTGTCATAATGACGTATATTACCGCACTAGTGCGGTAATGAGAATCTAGAAACATATTAATACCAGAATTAAATATTTGAAATAACACTGGAAGCTGCATTTTCAATTTCCGAAAGGAGATTGTCTTCGCTTGAGCTCATGTTTATAGATTTTTGTTCATTTAACTTTCAAAATTTTGTAACATGACTAATTTATTTTATTTCCACAGCCTTGTTTGTCTTTGTTATTATGGTCACAAAATATGATACACAGTACCTTATGTTTGCAGTAAATATTATTAAAAATACGTTGGATTGAAATTTTTTTTTAATTATATAATATAGGTACTGTTGATAATATTAAAAAAGTTGTAGATAAGGTTTTGTACGTAACACGTGTGATAGGAATTATTAACGCACTTATGTGATTTAACGACATGGCCTACAGCCTCGTCTTGCAAACTTCACATGTGTGCGTTAATAATGTCCATATCCCACTAATTACGTAAATAACTCTTAAATAATTCTTTTAAAAATTAAATAAATTGAATTTTCAATAGATACTACAAATTTAAAATTCAGTGGTCTTGAAATATAATTGGAAATTATAGTTGTATCATTTATTTATTGGACAACATTTTGGAAAGTGCAGCTGGTAGTTTGAACTATTTGCTACTACATGTTGGAAAGTGATAATAAAAACACGGAATGAAAAAAAATCATGAATATTTTATATTATGTGAAAATGTTTCTGTATTAACAAAAACCCGAAAAGCTTCCACCTTACCACCGTCTACTTTTATGCGGTGGTTTGTTGCTTTTTTCACATTTCACCTCGCCGCTCTGGAGAACGGACTGTATTGGAAAACAAAAGACTAAATATAATTGTTATAGTTAACTTACCAGCAAATTGAAGTTAAAATTGCTTTGTCAATCCTCTCCACATAGAGAATTATTTGCCCTGACCAGACCCCGTTAACGTCATAATATTTACTAGAGCGTGACCCATAGAGACATAAATAATAAAAGGGCTGTTAAACGTGGCATGAAGCTACCACTAGCGCTCATCCTGGCTGCAGGTATGAACTATCACTTAAGACGCGGGCTTTTTAAATATTCAAACTTTCAGGATACGCGTAATATTGCAATTAAAAAAATACTAAGACATAACATAAGTGTGCTGAGTTATTCAGTTGCAAATATCGTATTGGGTGCCTGAATAACAATACCATAGGAAATAATGGTAGGATGTAAAATATTATTAATTAAACATCTTCTATAGAACCTACATATTATTTTTGGTCATGAACTTTTGGAAAATCTTCATTCTTGTACGCGAAAATAATATTTCCATCATTTCATGGATACCTAACCTCAAACGTGTGAAATAGAAAATCTACTTTCTCAACTTTCCTCTGATGAATGATTAAATATTCTGTGATAAACGTAACAATGATAAAAATAAGTGAGTACTTTGCAAAAAGGCCAAAGTGTCGATCAAATGAAAATAAATAAATATAAAAATGGCAATGACTAACCTCAAATTCAAATAATGACTAACTTCGTAGTGAGAGGCGGGGTTTGTTAGTTCAGTTAGTTGCTGTCAAGCGCCATGCGCTACGGGATACGCTCAAACTTTGTTCTAGCTTTTTCCATATGTTTTAAAACCTCTCTGATTATTTCTCTACGATGCAACCTATATTATATATGATATAAATTATCAAATATAAAGTAATATCCCTTCTTATCAGCTGCTTAAACATCCTCACTTGGATAAATAGGAAGGAAACTCTGTTTTTCTACTAGCGTGCGAAAAAGTCCACTTTTCCGCACTCTTTTTAGTGCGAAAAGAGTCACTTTTCCGCGTGTATGATTGTAGTTTACCAAATGACTGAAAAATTAATACATTTATTATAATTCTGCCATAGTTTTTAATAAAAAAACGTATTTTTCAATAATTTTTAATGGCACTGTTATAAGCTCCATTAAATGAATGTCAAATGATAATAGTTGACTTGTTGATTTAATGTATTTTTATGTATTTAATAATATGTTTCTATAATTTAACTTTTGGATTCTTTTTCGCAGGCTATTAGAAAAAATAGTGTACCTAACACTTGCGTAAAGTGACATTTCCGCTAAAGCGTCCTTCGGCCATCTGCAATAGCGTGCGGAAAAGTATCACTCTCCGCACTAGTTACATAAACTTCTATTTCAGTTAATATTTTTGAATGGAAAAAATAAAATATACTGAAAGTAAGTGCATCTCATTTTAATCTAAAACAATTTTTTTGCTTCTTATTCAACCCTATAATCGCCTATCTTTAAAACCAACTTCCAAAACTCAGCTCAATTTATCGTTACTATCCAAAAGCTCCAGTCGCCCTTGTAACCTTGTTTTGAAGCCGAGATTAGGTTTTCATTCATATTCCTCCATGAAAAAGAGCAAAAAAATGCGCGCACGTATTAGTGTGGATATTTGAAAGAGAAAAAAATAATCCTGGGATTATGTATCTCTGGAAATAAATTCGTTGATGAAGACTACCATTGTTACTGTAACTCTGCCGCTACTGAACATATTGCGTATTTATTCATTACTGGAAATGAGAAAGAATATACATAATACATGCTCTTTCTTTGCTTTGTATTTAAATGAACTGGTAGGCTGGGCGATGTGTTATACTAAGTGAGAAGAGACGTTACACTATGAAATATCTTTGTTTGAACTATTTCACGTTCCAATGATTATTAGACAAGTCAAAGTTGTGTTCTACTTCAACTAGGACGACCTGCTGTTTCTAGTAAGATTTAACTAAACTGTTTAATCGAATGAAATGTGTAGAATATGTGGAGAGCAACTAACGACATTTTCAACCCCTGAAAAACACAGAATGTGGAAAGCAAAGCCAATACAATGATGTTAAAAAAAAGAAGAACATACAATGTAATAAACAATACTTTTAGCTAATCTCTACTCTCTTCTCTTAACTTTAGATAAACATAATTCTCATAAACATGTGGGTGATAATTCTGAGAATATTTTTTCTTCCAAATTATTTCACCTCCCTCGTATTCTCTTGAAATTTATATTTCAATGGTTTTTCGTTAATGTCAATATGGTCTTAATATAACTTCTTTTGTATAAAAGAAGAACCTGTCCTTAGCCTATCTTTAGATTTCGATATAATCGAGTGTAAATCCACGTGACTATTAACATAACGGTGAAATGTAAATGTGTTCTCACTAGAAAACAAATCATCTTCTAATTGGATCACATTTTTATCTAACATTTTTCTATCTGTCTTGCATGAACAAGCTCGCGAAACTGCATTATCAATCTATTTTGATAATTGTTCCATGGGATACAGGTGAAAATTTGTAAATTTTCCGTAAAATAAGCCAGAAACTTCCATAACAAAAGTGATGTTCGTGAATTGAAATGTGCATTAAAACGCAACATTCTCATTGACTGAATTTGTTCTATTATTCCAAAAGATAACTTCAACAAAACATCGAAATACATTTGTTTATCGTTAACCTCAAAATTTCAAAAACATAAAATTATTCTAGAATACTCAACTCAATTTCGAATGTACACATCTATTTACAACAAAACAGGTGAAATTAACTCATAGAAGTTTGTTCAGGTGTTAATTTTATCTTTTGTTATATAAACAGAGGAAATATGGAAACATTGCGGTTCGTTAAACTCCGCATATTATAATTTGTTACATGTACTGCTCTAGAAAGAGTCATTCATCAGACTCAGATAAGAGTATCCAGAGTTTGTCGCGGACTGCTGCTGGCTAAACGTGAAGGACGTTGTTTAAAATCCCTTGACAAAGACGAAACACGGAATGTTTATCAACGATGTGAAGCAATTAGATATGAGTAAAAAGCGAATCCTATTCTTTCCAGAAATTGTTGTGAACATTTTTTTAGTGAAGCTATGAGTATTAAATGTAAATGGGATGGAAACTTTCAGTGGGGATGGAATGCTATTGCTTTACATCTATGAATCCAAAACTAAGTAATGAATAGGGGCCCAGAGTTATATGTAGCCACATGGAATACTACGCCTGAATAGGGGCCAAATGAAAAAAGTGACAGAATTATTCACTGTTGTCTGCATCCTAACAAAGCACATGCATATGATTGGCTTCTTCAGGAATGAGGCTGAATGTCAGTTTTGCATAAAAAAGGTGGAAATAGCCTCCTGCAACTGAAGCTCACAAGGAAAGATTTTTATTTGATACCGATACACTGCTTCAACCACTTGGGTCATTGGCAGTTTGACAATTTAGATAATACATATGGAGGAAATTAAGAATATAAAATAAAGACAAAAGCTTATAAATATCTATCAATTTATTTGGGAAATTCTGCGCTTTATATTATTGGGAGCACCAAACTGGCATTGATCACACACAGAGGAATGACTTCTTTCGACATCAGATATTGGTGGGTTATACTGGCGTGTCCAATTCTAAACCAAAAGCCTTCACATTATTGGATTTGAAATTTGGTCAGAAATGTATTATTTGGCAAAGTTTATTGCGAAGGTTGAAATTCTATGTTAGCTGCCATTCGTTGGTCATGTATTTTTTTATCGAGTCTTCATGGTCTTGGGTAGGAACTGTAATTATCAATATTACCGCGGGGTAGACTCCGTTTCACAAAAGAATAACCCATTTGAAGTTGCAGTCGTATGCGCGAACTTGTTAAAAATAGCGCCATATTGTAAAATTGACTTCAAATCAGTAGAGTAACATTTTCATATTCTGTAGGTTAACACAAAATTAGAATATTGAAAATATATTTATCATATGTAGAGTTTAAATAAAACATGGTAAGAGATTCTTTAAAGCTTTTCGAGATATTTTCACAAACTATAGACACTTATCTGACAATAGACAGCCTAAGTCTGACGTCACAACTGTTGGCAGAGCCTGGACTGGTTCCAAACAAACTCTCTTTCTATGTAAAAGTCCCATAACGAATTTTTTATTTAGTATTTTCAACGTTATAAAGTGAAAATAAGACATATAGTTTCCATATTGTGTTAGAGGAACGTGCCGTTTAAGTGATTTTGTATAGGTTTTTGCCAAGGTGAGTTAATTCAATTACTAAATTAAGTTGAAAACTTTTTGAGGTTATGTTGGTTATGTTTTGGTGATAGATTTTTGGATAATTTCTACTATGTTTCATGATTGATAATCACTTAAGTTTCAATAGTAATTTTAGTTACAATTAAAAAACTTTTTTAAAGAAATTATAGGTACTTTTACTCCAGAGTATCGCAACATTTGAGTATTAACTCTACAATAACAGTGTATAAAACCATAATACAGCCGCACTTTGAATACTGTTCTACCTTACTGTATACTTTCGATTTAAACAAATTAAGGGCACTGCAATTGTATTAAGATGTGGCAGGCTGACCCCAGTATCTTTAGTGATGGAAACATTGGAGTGGTTATCGATTGAGAAGAGGCTGATATATATGACATTAACCTACATTCATAAGATGTTGCACAATCTTTTGCCAATGTTTTTTAACAAATATATAACCTATAACAGTCAAATACATGAATATAATACTAGAGCTAACAATCACTTACATAATAACATTCAAACTAAAACGCTTAATACAAAAACATTAATATTTAAAGGATTTATTGACTATAACAAGCTACCAAATGAAATAAAAAATTTACAAAGTTTGTCACAATTTAAAAAAGGATTAATGAACTATTTAGTTGAACAATGAACCTAAAATTATTTTTACTACAAATTGTTAAAGATTTACTACAAATTGTTGAAGATTAAAATGTATGTGACTATTGTTTTTTTATTGTTTTTTTTTTAATTCTGATAAATGCGGTATGTATTTGTTTATTTATACATTTATTATATATGAAACATGTAGTTATTTAATTTTATATATTTATTTAATATAATATGTTTGTATACTTTAAACTTATGTATGTAAGTTAGGTTTTCCTATTTTCAATGAAGCTATCTATACCTTTATGTATATTATTATTTAGTTTGTGACTTCAACTGAATATATTTTTAGTGCTTTTAAGACACTATGGTAATGTGCTTTGTGCCAGGCTGCAAGCATTACAGTGCAAATTTTTTCGGTTTCTAACAAACCAGGCTGAGAGAAACAAATGGATTTCTCTTATAAGGTGAAGAAAGAGTAATTAATATCATTTTTAAAGAATGTTTTATTGAAATATTTTATTTACTCATAGGCGAAAAGATAAACATCCCACTCAGTTTGCAAGAGTTTGTGATTGCCATTTTGTGGACAAAGAAAGCTTTAAGACATGTTTTGAAGCCATCTGAAGATAATAGAATATAGAAATTGAGAATACAGAATACAGTTTAGATGGTTTCTAATAAAATAAAATAGTCAACATAACCTCAAAAAGTTTTCAACTAACTCACCTTGGCAAAAACCTATACAAAAACACTTAAAAGGCACGTTCCTCTAACACAATATAGATACTATACCTTTGTCTTATTTTGCCTTTATAACGTTGAAAACACTCAATAAAAAATTCCTTACGAGACTTAAACATAGAAAGAGAGTTTGTTTGGAACCAGTCCAAGCTCCGCCCAGATTTGTGACGTAAGCACTTAGGCTGTCTATACTTGGTATCGTTAGGATATTTATGCTTCCAATTATCGATTGGGGACAATGGGATGAAACGATCGTTAAGAGTTGACATAGATAAAGAAGATCGATTTTGATTCCTGCGCAAGACAGTTGCAAAAAATTAAAGTGGCTTCTTCTCATGTAAATCGGAGTCTAAAGACGTTTTTGCAAGTTTCGTCAGCTTCTTCGATTCCTTTAATAGGTACCTGTGTGATGGCACCTAGAGAAAATCTGTGGGTTATCATTTTGATTGGCGTTAGGAAAGCGTTGTTTTGATTTTATGTATCATTTGTTGTACCTATAAATGGATTGATGCTTTCTATGGCACTAATTTAGTCGATGATTATCAACGTATCCTTATTTTTGGTAAGGGATATCTCTAGTAAGTGAAAAACAGCTAGACTCTCTTCTGTGATTGCTTGTATACGCAGTCCATGCTTTACTTTTCTATAGACAATTGCTGCTCCTATTCCTGTTGACGTTCTGGAGTATTTATGATCCCCAGAAAGGATTATGAAGTATCGAAATGGGAGTGTTTGGGTAGTGTTCCTAGAAAAGTATTGTAGGTGGAAGTATTTATTAACCAAGGTGGGTCTTTCGATGGAGATGGTATGGTCAACGTGAAATTTTTAAGGTTAAACCTGATCGTTCGAGTTTTCCAGAGAAAGGAATATGGTTGTAGTTTTTTATGTTTGGGAACAGCTAGTTTGGATAAGTTGGTTGGATAGTTAGGTCCAGTGGAATTTCTTTGGACATAACTTGCAGGCTAGTAATGGGACGTGTTCTATAGGCTCCGGAGGCTGTTCTAGGGGCAATATGTTGAATTAGTGGAGTTTCTCCAAATATGATCTAATAGAAAGACTGTGAAGTCTGATGAAAGCAGCTCTTCATATAATCGGTATATCTGAAGGCTGAGGTGCCGAGGACTCTTCATCGACTAGGTATACTTATCATTATATTTCATTTCCTGAGTGTGGCTAGCTTTAGTTGCTTTCACATCCCAAACTTGTTTACTGCTTTTGCTATTTAGTTTGAAATTTCTTAGTAAATCTGATATGTTCTGGGTATTTTGGAGGAAACCCCATCCTAGACCTTTTTTTAAACTTCATCGTATCAATAAAGAATGTTCTATCCTTGTTTTTCAAATAAAACTTGCAATCAAAAAATCATTTTTTTTAATTGCTTCGTTTTTGGGTAACGTTTTCCCTGATACTTACGGTATTAGGCTAATATTATCCAAAAAACGACATGAGTATCGAGCTCGGGAATGCGTCACCCACATCAATTTCAAGTATTTTGTTTCCCCTTCATATAAACGACGTTTAATCTTTTTTTCCGTTATATATATGATTTCCAAAAAAGATTTCTCTCAATTGCCACATATTTGTCCTTTGAAAATGTGCCTTATCCTGAGTATAAAGATTTAGTACTTCCTCCATTCTTATCAGTCAGACTCCCTATGGTTCAAGTCGGCATATCCCTAAAATATATAAAAAAAAGCGAAAAACTGGTGAAATTTGCTTGGTCTGCTTTTACAAAGCGTTTTTATTGACTTGGTATATTTCCACCTCGTTTTCGACATTTTTTATATCGCTTCGCCCGTGACAAGAGAACACCATAACTGCACAATTCTCACGAAATAGACGTAACATTATTACAAGGGGAACACTTTGAATAAAACAATTGTTGCTTTTTATATTATACAGGGTGTCCCCAAAATACGTGCTATTGATTCGAAAGCAAGTACACAAGTCCAGCATAATCTTAAGACAGACAGCTTATGAACTATAGATTGTTTGAAAAATCGAAACGCTATATTTAGCTAGAACCCACAGTTTCATTTAGATCGTATGTGTGGCTATAGTTTGAAATAAAATTCCCACTTGCAGTTCCGAAGAACTTCAACTAACATTTTGAAAAAAAGATCTATTATTTTGACTTGTGTAGAGTCTAAATATGAGAAACTGAGAAAAATACAATCCACAGGCGTCTTACCCGACAAAGATCAACGAAATCTGTATATTTTGAAGTGAGATAGACAATACCTAATTAATGATGCTGTGTGTTTTTCTTAGTTCGTATTCTACTCGCTCTTTATTCATTACATACCTTTCGGATACTCCCTATATCGTAGCCGTAACCTTTTAACTATTCTCGTTCAATATGGAGCGAACAGTTGGGAAAAGAAAGCCATGGCTTTGATGAAGTCAACTGTAAAGCCTCAAAAATATTGTCCGTTTATTTAATTTATTTAAGTCTGTCCTGTGAGGCAATCTACAAAGTTACTCGAATATTTAGCCTAGCTAAAATGTACGTTTGTGAATAAAACAACTTTAGACCGATGCAGCATCTTCCACTGGAATATTTAAGACACATTTAAAATTTATATATTTCTGTACCACTTCCGTTAGAAACAATTGTTATTCTTCAACGTTCATCACCATTACTATGCATTGCATATTTTCGGTAACGCTGATAGATAAGCTTGTTTTCGGAAGTTTCGACACAATTGCATTTCTTGTCTGAAAAACAATTTGCATTATTCCAAACTTTGTTTCAGTTCTTACGTTTTTAAAATTCCTGAATTACGTTTCAAGTCAAAGGAAGACACTACTCAAGATATACATTTTATGGAGAAACTACCAGGAATTGATCATTTGAAATCTGTTTGAAGAAATTCTTGATTAGTTGGCACAAATTTTCTTTACATACGTGAAGTGGAGGGAATACTCCGCTTACATTTGTTTCTTTCGTTTATTCGGGCTTCAAGCACTTGTGCAAGACGCCTCAGTCGTCACGACTTTTAAGCAAAACGAACACGATTTTTTAGGATCCTCAAAACCACTTGTCATGTGCCAATGCCAATGAATTTCCTGTATTGTAAGAAGAACAATTTCCAATTATAATGTTTTTGATAATTTAATTTTGGATATTTAGATATTTTTAGTAAGGCTTAACTCGTAATCGGCACAATCTTAACCTTTAAATAAACGTCAAACCGGACAAACGTCAAATATTTGGCAATCCAGTGACCTGTCAAATAAAATTCAATATGGCGACACAGGGCAAACAAATGTGATTTATCTAATTCCGCTATCAAATGTGACACTTTACGTCACTCCTTGACGTTAGGTAACGTCACATTTTTCATAACCTTCATATAACAGTTATGAAAAGTAGTTATGTAAAAACTTCACGTAACTGTTTCAGTTTCAAAGAATAATTCATTTTTTACTGTAAAAACTGACAATTATTTCATTATTTAAACTCATTATTCCAGTTCAATAAAATTTTAAGATGTATGAACATTAAAAACAACATTATTGAGGACACAGTTATTCAAAGTTAGTCCATTTTCTGGGTGAATATTCTCTTGAACTTCTTGTCTAATGTTAATTTCATTTGAAGCTGTGATATCTACATGTGTGCCAGGGTCCTGGCCCAGAATGTTTTCTGAAATCCTTCTTTTATTTTCTAATGAGCTTTCAACATAGCCTTCGGCTACACTGTTGGATTTCCATCCTCCGTGTCGCTTTATTTTCAGAATGTCCGCTCCTGAGTCTGCCAGGAGAGACGCTGACGAGCGTCTGAAACAATGTCCTGTATATCCTTTAACATTAGGTAGACCCAAGTACTGAGCAATCTTTGCTGGTAATTTTGCTGGTATTCATGCCCACGGGTTGTATGCCACATTTTCCATTATAATATCGCACAAAAAATCTGTCGTGCTTTACAGCAGGAGGTCTAATATTTCTATACTTTTTGATGAGGTCAACAAGATTGACACCAGCAATATTTCCAGCAGTGACCACAAATTCGCGAATAACGTGTGTTTTGCTTTCTGGAATTGTATGATTTTCAAGAATAGCTACCCAGAAGACATACGTAAACCATTCGCTACTCAGTGAGCACTCACTAAACCATTGAGTTATAAGTTATGTTTTCTGAACGCAACCAATGTTTCCTGACTGAATGTGAATTTTTTGGATTAATACCATGTAGCGATTTTCTCTGTGCAAATCAAAATATTTCATCCTAGCCACAAAATGACCACACTCACACAGAAGCGGCATGCTTTGAAATATATTGCTGCTAGAGAATTTGACATTAATGATAGTGTCGGCACCTACCTCGCACTGAGAAAACTGTATAAATGACTTGCACTAAGCGGTTCAAATAACCAAACTTACGCTACACTGATAGGTCTAGCACTTTACACATGGAAGCTATAAACAATAAAATGGGCATCAACACTGAATAATGGAGGCTGTCTTCAATCAGAACGAAATAGTCGGTTCTGTGTGAGGTATTCTGCAGCCTTGGGTTGACAATCGACAATACATTTTTGATTCCATTAATGAAACTCAAATATTTCCACATGAAGGATTTTTTTTACCGTTGGTTGGTTGTATTATATCATCAGCAATTTATTGGTTTAGTTATAAAGGTTTATACGGGGTGTCAATTTAAAAACAAACGGCATTTAATATTGCCTCAACTGGTGACAGTATCAAAATTTGGCGAGACACGTCAATTTACGTATCAAGGAGGACAACTGTTGAGGCGTCGGTTGTCAAATTAATTTCAACACCCTGACCTCCAGGACATTGGACGCTGTTTTTGTAAAGCAGCGTTCGGTTCCATAAATAAAAATCATTTTTCTACGCGTTTGGCCATAGTGTAAACCACTTTAAAAAATGAATACGAGTCAGAGAATGAAGAAATAGACCCAAACAATATGACTGACAAAAGAAATTCACTCAAAAATATCAGCTTTTGTTTTATTAGAGTAATAAATAGTTTTCATTGGTGATAACGGGTTTGGTTTAAGATTTACATAGATAATAATTCGGAATGTTATTTGTGTTTTGACTGGTTTTCCTAGAACTTGAATATATTCTTCACACTCGTGAGGTCAAGTAATTCAATTTTGGCAAAAATAGGGGTTGGTCCGAGGGTCAGGGTGTAGAGGTAGAAAATAATACGACAACAAACGCCTGAATTGTTGTCCCCCTCGCTATATAAATTAGTTTGGGGAATATGGAATGCCGTCCGTTTTCAAATTAACACCCCGTATGAAGCATGAGACGCAAATTTACCAAAGGGTTATTTTATAGCAAATTCTTCCAAGGTCGTTGATCAGGATTTTCATGCTTTTCTCTTGATTCATCAGTCAAGCCAATAGTTAGATGTGTTTTGAATATAATGATATCCCTAGCACATTGATAATAAAGGAGATATATTTAAGTCAATTTTTCCTTTGCCAAGCAACGAGCTCAAGAAATTAGTCGTAAAATTATGAGGCATTTGTCTGAGGGATATTCTGCAGACAATATTTTGACAAAAAATCTATAACACAACACCAAGGAACATTTATTTATTAAAATTACAGAAGGGGAGAGAGATTGCGAATATTTTCTTTGATTGGAGCATTAATTCTCAAAAACAGTCGCATTGCCAAAATATGACATTTTCAAATTCATTTTTGGAATTAAGTTGTACAACTTAATAGTGTTTCCATAGTGATTGATAATTGCACTGAATGCGGTGTAATGTTGACATGATTGGGTGAAATTGTTGCATATAACACAAAATGACGAATTTTGATTGGATGTTAGAGCTGTCAAAAAAGTTTCATGAAGAACAACTAAGTCTGTCAAAACTTGACGTAATTAGTTGCGGTAGAAAGCAATATACAGTTTTTCACTTCAATCCCAAAAACAGTTGACATTAATTTAAATAACCGACGTAAAAACTACGGAAATTATATTTTCAGTTTTGTTATAACGTACACAATGAGATTAAACAAAATGGTTCCCATCACACACTTTAATTACATAATCTTGACATGGATTTACTATTTCTAAACAAAAAAATTGTTTCCTCTGTGGTAGATAAAGGGATGATGAATTATTGTGAACTTTCATGTACTGAAACCTAACGTTCAGTCGTAACGTAACTTTTAATTAGTTTCTCTTTTTAATTGTAAAATTTTAAATAGAGATAACGACGTAACAATCTCCGAAATGAGTTTTAATTTGATATGAATTTGTTAAAAGATATAGGAACTGAATAAAATGAAACAAGTCATTTTATATTAAATTTTCAATTTGAGGGATGATGAAAGAATTAAAAAAAGGATGTAGGCGAGTGATTTGTTGGCTGAGAAATATTCTAGAATACACTGAAAGACAATATGCAGGAATTTTTTTCATTACGCACAAAACATGTTCTTCGTATAATTTGGATATTTTCATGCATACACGTGTCTTAACACAAGCACAACAAACTCCTGGTAAAAAGAGGATAGGCGGCGTTAAAGGTAAAAGTGATAACACTAAGAAATAAATTAACCCATTTTATAGTATATTAAGGGCCGGTTTTACAAGAGAGATTTATACTAGGTATAGTTATTCTGGGTATAAAGTTATACCAGAATTTATACCTAGTTTAAAACTGGTTGGTTTTACGATGCTTTTTTACACCGGTATAGCACTTCTCGGAGTAAGAATTGCTATACCGGTGTAAAAAAGCATCGTAAACCCAACTAATTTTATTCTAGGTATAAATTTTGGTATAACTTTATACCCAGTATAACTATACCTAGTATAAATCTCTCTTGTAAAACCGGCCCTAAGTATTGAGAACGGCAAGGGTTGTTTACAGGTCGACAGCTATGGCTGAGCGTAGCGAAGCCTCCAATTTTGCTGGTGACCGGTATTACCCTTAACGTTCGAGATGCTTATACCATTTTTTGCGCGATCACATTGAAATAAATTTCGGATAAAATAATTTTTATTTTTTTTCGAAATGAACGAAATGTCAAAAGTGACATTCATACTTCTCGATCGGTTTAATATAATTTGCATTTTGGTGAAATTATTTATTTTTTCTACTCCTATACTATTAGTTGTTAATTAAATGCCAATTCATCATAACACTGTTTTTCATTATGAAACTGAAAAATTGACCAATAGAAATCTAAATTTTCAATTACCCAAGTAGGCAAACCCAATATTTTCTGTAGAATGTTTAACAGTTTCTAAGATACTCGTGTGTTTTATGACAGATTAAATCTTTTGCGTTAGTTTTTAGAAGAAATGTCGAGCACCAGACCAATAATACTTAATGACCAAGGCAAATACATATTTAAACTTATTATTTTTGTTCACAATAATTTTCTACAATATTTTATAACTGTAACATACTCACCTTCACGATTCATGCTATATTTCAACCATGGGGTCCCGTGACGGAGTGTGTAAAGGCGCCGCATAAGGTTTTTTTTATCTGTACATTCCGTGTTCGAGTGCCGCGTAGTACATTCTTTCTATATATTTTTTAAATCAAATTTCTTCGTAGAAAAGTTTTTTTAGCAGAACTAGAAAAAAAACAGAGAAAGCAATTTTAGGGCGCCACTAATTTTCTTTCCTAAAAGAAAATTAGAAAGAAAATCAAATCTAAAGGTCAGCTAACTTTTAATCTGCTTAAAAAAAGAAAGAACTTAAAGTTTCTGTATAATAAATAAAACTAATACGTAAAAAACATGTATATAATTACGGTTTTGAAATTACAAACAAAATGGGTAAGTAATCAATAAGGATATATAAAAAAATACTTAGCACTAATACATATTTTTTTGGAATTTGAAGTTGAACTGTAACTATTGATGAGCTTCTATGGACTGCATACAGGTAACGGTAATTTAGGAAACTATGTCCAGGAAACTGTAGCTTTGGAATATTGTTTTGCAGGAACTTTATTTCTCCAAAAAAACTTGTAACTATACAATCGATAAGAGAACTTCTAGAAACTTCTAGGTACTATTTGTCTCCCAGGAACTTTTATAGGTAATCCAAGAACTGTTCTTCAGGAAACGCACAAAAAACATGTTATCGTACGCCACTGGTAACGGTTAGGTGGTAACCAACCTGTAAGCTTTTCTCCTACCGACTCTGTAGACGTCTGATTCACCTCTATGATTCACATAACTCCTCTTAGAATTGACATTTCCATCTTTTACAGTTATGACTGATAAATATTCCTATTTTTGTAATCGAATCTGCTCTTGTTATTTCATTATTTTTCCTTGGATTCGACCATATTTCGTTGAAACTGTTCGTTTGAAAACTCCACAATATGGATTTCTCTAAGGAAGTATTATTACAGTTTCCTATCTCCGTATATTTAATGAAGCGCGTTACCAATAGATATCGCAAAATAATAATTTATTGCTCCGAGCCCACGAGTCTTGTTATCAGATTTTTGGAATTCTGTCGCGTGAATAAGGGCAGTCAATCATAATGCACAGTTCATTGGAGAGCAAACATCAGCAACTTCAACTTCCGCGTATTTCACTGATAGTGCAGCTATCATATACCCCTGATTTAGCTTCAAACTAATTGAACACGGAACTTGCATATTAAAATGTTTTGGTTGTGAATAATTTTTAATAACACTGTGGTTTCTGTTGAATATCTCATGAAAGTTTGATTCCCTGTCGTCGTCTAGAATTTTTAATAAATATTTCCGTATTCTTTTGAATGTGCCCTCTCTGTCGTAGCTGGAAGGCACATAAAACCAATAACAATTTTCTTGAAAAAACCTAATTTCCCGTTCCTTTTAGTGCTGCTAATCTTTATAATCTTCTACTCTCGGAGTAAGCGGCAGTAGCCCTTAGAATTGCAGAATTTCCATCTTGTGAGAAACATTACCATTTTTACAGATTCCTTAAAATAAATGGTGGTACATTTTCTCTCTGGGAAAATTATCTTCAATATTATTGAATGATTGAATATATTAATTCAAAAATTACTACGTTCATCCACAATGTTTCATTTTCATCTGCTGAGCTGAAAAATTATTACACAAAAAGGTTGATGGCAGTCAAGAAAACAGTTTCTATAACAAATAGCCAGTACGTTATTCTGCCGGAATAAAAATTACTCATCCTCTGTAAATATCAACAGGATGTCTTATCACGCAATTGTGTCTTTTGCTTCCTTTGTAATCTCGCGTCTAAGATATGCGGCAGTAGCTACGCGAAAAGCATCTTAGCCCCTCATTCCTTATATGCCTTTATTCAAGCCCTTGGCTTTAGGATGTAATCGTTTATGTTGGAAAATAGGATTACTTTAGTTACTGTTGGAAATAACATTGTTAACTCTCTCTCTTCCTCTCTTAGGAATATCGCATCTGTGTCATGTGTTGCCTTAATTAGGTTCAAGCATAAATTTCGATGTTCCCACTTAAGTAAACATTTAAGATAACAAATTATTATAGAGTTTAAATACAGATAAAACATGGTAATGGTTATTACGCAATTAGGAACAAAATTTGGGGTCATTAATTTTTGATGGAAGGTGTGAAGTATAAGCTCCGCAGGAATACACAATTCAATTTTTGCAATTGAAAACAGTCACAACAGGCAGAGAAACAAAGAATGACCTTCAACCAATACAGAAAAATGGTCTGCTACACAGATGGCTCAAAAATCGAGGAAGGTTTCGAAGCAGGAAAAGTCAAGCCAAAGACAGCAACACTGTGCTTAGGCATATTCTAGACAGAAGTTGAAGCAATACAGGACTGTAACTCGGAAACTGGCTAGTTAAGGAACACTTACTCGAATGGAGGCTCGCACAAGGACACCTCCATACTAAGAGTCTGCTGAATAAGCTAGACAAGGGGATCTCGTTCATGCTGTTGGAGCTGGGTAAGAGAAATTTGAACACAGTTACCGACCTGGTGATTGGACACTGTACCCTGACGAAGCATCTCCACAGAATGGGAAAATTTGGTGAACTTATGTGCAGAAAATGTGAACTTTGCGATGAAACACCTACTCACATACTCTGCTTCTGTGAGAACTTACAAGGTCTCAGAAGCACTTTGGAGTGGAAAACATACAACCATCAGAACTACTGAAGATCCCTCCAGATAAACTGGTAGCCTATAAACGAGACACGAAGCTTCTGGAATAGAAGAAGGTAGATATCATAGGTAAAGGTACAAAGATTCAGTTCAAGTGCCTGGGCTGTTCAGCCCAACCCAAGCGTATGAACTTATTTGCGACTGCTAGACTGCTTGGGAACGCTACAAGAGCTGACCAGTCATAAAAGATCTTTAGCCTGGCTAGCAGGCCACTAAGATCACAAGGACAATGGAGAGACAGACTTACAATCCCGAGACAGAAAATGGTTAGCACAGAACCTTTCTGTGGTATAGCGAAAGACTAGCGTCTAGGAGTTCAGGTAACATTGGTCACGAAGATGAACGGAAGTTAGTGGTTGAGGAGCGCATGCGTCCAAGTAGCGTGAGTGGATTGGCGCGATTGGGTGCCGAGGTCGTAGGTTCGAAACCCAGCTAGGACCTGCAAAAAAACAAATAAAAGTACTGACAGAGCATAGTGGACAAACATAACTCCCATAATATGGGAGTGACAGATACAAGCATATGCTGGTTTTGACAAGATAATAAATTGATGGGAATATGGTTTTGATATTACACTTAAATATGTAGCCTACTATACTATATAGTTTTGATATAATTATACTTCAATTATTCAGTTGATACTAAAGACTTTTTATATATAAATTCATCTTCCTTCTTAGGTGGATATTTCTCCGTAAATAACACTGTAACTCTTCATTCAAGATTGTAGAATTTAAATAACGATATATTTACCAGAGAACTAACGAAAACCGGTGAAACTCTTAACTATCCCGATAAACAACATAAATAACCGATCGTCTTGATTTATTTTCCACAGCAGATTTCAGATGGACAAACTAACCACAAATATTATGTAAAAATATCCGATAACAGATGCGGTAGATGAAAGTAGGTCAGCTATCCTGAACCGTTCGTCCGGTATTCCGCAAAGTTAATAAGGTCGTTGAAATACATGTTGAAATTTTAGGTTATGGTATATCTTGGAAATTGAATTTCACGTAGTTTTTTCCTCTTTAAATTGATGGCCCTGACAAAACCAACAGGTTGAAGATATTTTTAAATATTTTCGTTGGAAACGGTCTAAGCGTTTGGTTATGAAAATTTTTCATCGACATAGCAAAAAAGCCTCGGGAAAGATCTCAAGTAGAAGAGTGTACGAGATGTGAACAAAATTATGCTTTTAGTTCTTTTTTTATTGATTTTTTATCAGGTACTGAGTACCAGGTGAAAAACTAGGATATGGGAAGTATATCAACATACGAAAGTTTTCAACAAATGTTTACATGCTTGCCAGCTAGTCATTCAAGCGAAACACAGATAGAATGGTTCACAGCGGATCGCCATGGTATTCTTCGACTAAGTTGTGCACCAATTTATTAATAAATTTTCAAGTTCCTTTTTGCAAGTGATGATGAATTTTCCATTTCTGTAAGTATAACAGAATAATTTTAAGATGTATTGATGTTTTCAAGATATAAATTAATTCCTCATGAACAATGTGTTTTCAATCATTTATGAAGAACACCAACAACTGTAAGAAGGAAAACTTTGAATAAGAAATCTCGAATTTTGCCTGGAATGTCAAAAATCTTAGCGATTTGCGGAAAAAATCTTTGTTCGCAATCGTGTTGTAATATATTATTTCACTTTCCATATACAATCAAACTTAACCAGATTTATTTATTCTTAACATTAGAAAAAATAACACATTTATCGAAAGAAATTATCAAGTCACACAGTTTTTTAAGTCTGCAGAATTATAAATTTTCACTTCGTTTTAATAAAATGTAACAAACTTGGAAACTTCCTGATTAAATGAAGATTTTATTCAATTACGCATGTTTCCTTTGCATCTTTGTCTTATACATTCAAATCTACAAGAACCCTTCGCTTTCCACCCCCAAAAGACAAGGCGACACGCTGTAGAAAACACTTGCTTGAAATTGTTTACAATCTAATTGCTCCGAGAAAATTAGGCCGAATAATTTTTGGAGACGTTTTAACTTTATTTTCTCGTTTATAAACTTTTTGAGTGAAATAGGTGCATAAGCTTGAATTTCAACTTCAGGATGTATAGTTTGCAAATAATTTCAGGTACCTTATTCATGAATATGAGTTTCATAGTTTTATACAGGATGTCCAGAAATTCTTTTGCCAAACGCATACCTTTTTTTGTTGTTGTGTGTTTTGGAAGCCGTTCTGATGCCGGGAGCACTACAGCCCATTGGATTTTTTGTACTCTGCTCCCACATTTAGTCCACCCATCCAGTTATCCCCGTACCTTCGAGTAGACGATGTAGGTCCATTGGATGTGTGCCATATACTTCAGGTGGCACATTGGCTTCTCCGAAGATAGTTTGTCTCCTCGAGTCCAGTGGCTCACAGTCAGATAAGATATGGGTTACGGGCGTCTTGAGTACTGCTGCTTTCGATTGTCTTTTTGGTTTAACTATATTGAGAGCCCCTTCCTCAAGTATTACTTAAACTTCAATTTGATCAATATATTTAGTTTTAGTCAAGATGCCTCAGCCAAAACTCCTCTCAGGTTGTGAATCAAAATGTTCCTATAATTCTAATAAAACTGTCCAGATAGTATAAGAAAAAACTATTTGGACATTACATAGTTTTTATGTGCAAAAATATCTACCATGATTATTTTATCCCCCCAAAAAAGCTTGATTTAAAATTGAAATTTTTTCTCAATGTCCACAACATTACTAAGATTATATTGATTTGAATTTCCGTTGGTTCTAAATTTAAATTTTTCTCCGAATTTTAAATAATTTTGAAACTTCAGATTCCATTTCGAGCACTCCGGCTTCGCCGTCGTGCTCCAAAAATCGCGCGTGTTTCAAAGACCAGTTATCCACGAATACTTTACGCTATTTTTTTTATTGGTGTACTTTAAAATTGTAAATACTGGTCTATAACTACTACAACAACAAGAAATGGAAATCATAGATGGAAATAAGAACTATATGTCAAATGGTTGAATTCGTGATGTATATATGATGGATACCTTGCGTTGTCATGGAAATGAGAAAAACAAAATAATTTGTATTTTGATGAAAGTTCAATCTCATTGAGTTCTGTGAATGTCAATAGTATTAATGATATATCATTTCCTAAGATTTGAAAAATCGAAATATTAACATTTCAAACAATACCAACGGCACTTTCCATTTTAATTTATAAATTTGACATTGTTAAATATTTTTGGAATAAAGGTTTTGACGTTACAAACTACTCCTGTCAGATCAATAATAAAAAAATTGTCATTTAGACATGATTTAGACCATAGATTTAGACTACGTTTCTCGAGTTGTTAATGTTGCCACGGTAACTTTAAAACACGCGCGTGTTTTGGTTTGGTTGTGTTTTGTGGTTCACCAATAAAAAAAACGTTTTTTTCATTGATGGTTTCTTACTTTTTTAATAACATATCCAAAATTCCATGATATATTTATCTGGCAACGCTCCTCAATTTTTTTCTAAAGAACTAACTCGTTGATTAAATTTAAATTTATCAATTTCAACATAACGATCCTCTTAATGCTGTTATTCTCAATTAGTTACCATAAGATTTCTAGGATGGTATTTTGTAGCGGACAACCACTACAAAATTGAAACTTATTTCTAATAAAGCAGTAATTTCATATAAGTAATTTATATCTAAGTTTCTACTATATTCCTAAACCTTTGAAGTTCAATATATACCAGCATACCTCTCCAAGTTTATATTACAGAATTAATTCATTTATCACAACCGTGATATGTGTATTTGCCCAACATTTAGAAACATAGGAAAATTAATATACAGGGTGCTACATGAAAAAGAAACATATTGAATATCTTGAAGAAAACATTTTTTGAGAACATGTTGAAACAGGTCGATTTTGATTTCAAGTTGGACACCTTTTGATCACATCCTCAACTGATGTACAACTCTTGCCAAACCACTATCACTATTACCAATTAAATTTAAATAAGGAAAGTACTGTAAGTGTGATACATAATTAAAAAATTTTTTAAGGAACTCGAATGATTATACAATAATCGATCGAATACCAAACGAGAGTTCAATAAATTACATAATAATTATCTAGGTCATTTCTCAATTCTGTTGCCATTCCGCAACAGCCACTCGAGCCCTAAGAGCTCTTGTATCTATTGCTTGGCAACACGATTTCTAAAATCTTTCAAATTATTTTCAATTTATTTTCACTCACTTGTGATATTACTACAGAAAATATTACTATTATCACATCATGAGGTAGTGCACGTATTCCATCATTCATTTGAGGGCTGATCATTTGAATACTTCAACCTTTAGTGTTGGGCCTCCTGTAAATCACGAAGAATAAAAAGCGCACATGGGTAAAAAACGAAGGGAAACATAGCCAATTGGGTGAGGAATGCATCAAATCTCCCAAAAGAGAATATATGATATTTTGAGACTAATAAAGTGTAGACATGAGAGGGACATTCACGTCTTGATATGTTTTAAAGTCGACATGAAACTAGAATAATTTGTGTAAAAAAAGGACAAGCAATGACGAAAAATGGAAGATTCGTCATACGTACTTCACATTTATATACTATAATATGACAGCTCTCTTTTTTTGCTAATAGCCCAGATAAATATATATTAAACCAAACAGTATATGTCTGGTGAACTGTAAAAGATCAAAATAAAATTAGTACAACTTTTTCGATCTCCGAAAGGATCCTGAGCTACGTCTAAACACTCAAAAGCGTGAATTCAAGTACATGCCAGAGATAGAGAGAGAGCAATGTAGTACAAGTGGTTTCCTCTGCAGAAATACAGAGGCACTTGAATAAGGGTTTTGTTATTCTTGCTAGTAGCGCATCCATAAGGATATCATCCTTATGAAGAGGTTGAGATAATCGAAGTGAAGTGAATACCGCTAACTACTACCTGCAAAGGGATCATAGGAAGCCAGGAAGTGGGAAAGATACGCTGTTATAAATGGAACGGGCTGTTTTATTTTATTATTTTCAAATAATTAGTTTTAATTCATGTATTGTTGTTAGGATTATTATCTCTCGTCCATATTTTATGCGTGAAAAACTGTTGGATAACTGGATAAAAACGTTGGCATTGCAGTTTAATCAAATTATCAACAGATGACTGATTCCTCCACTCCACTCATTGATAAAAAGTATGTACGATATTATCTGGAACAGAAAAAACGTACATAAACTGAAAATGCTGTTTGGTTTTTATCATTTAGTTTTTTACTGAAAAAGAGTTGGTTACATTGTACAAGAATATTCAATCACAATAACCAATCTGTGAGCTAATATTCTTTTCAGTGTTTTTTTTGCTACATTGAAATTTAAATTTTTTTTTGGGATCCAGTTCATACTTCAATGGACCTACCAGAAAAGTGAAAACATAAATTACCCGAAGCCAATATTGAAATCCCGATTTATGTTTTTTCCGCCTCAGTGTAACGTTATATTTGGCCACTATCATGGGAATATTTAAATATCTACCGGACAGCGAGTAGCCAGTCCTTTTTCCTTACCAACATAGGATTCTCGTCGACATCCTGTAGCATCGATCACCGCTGAAAGGCAAATTTTTAAATTT